>JAVLUU010000972.1:0-25126 GCA_032206185.1 Columba guinea | reverse complement strand
CCCCACATCCCCCTTTTCCCATAGATCCTCCTGCCCCATAGATTCTCCTGCCCCCCATTTAGCCCCACACCCCCTCCTCCTGCCCCACATCCTCACCCCATTTCCCCCCTTCCCCATAGATCCTCCTGCCCCACATTTTGCCCCACACCCCCTCTTCCTGCCTCCCATCCTGCCCCACATCCTCACCCCCTTTCCCCATAGACCCTCCTGCCCCACATCTTCACCCCCTTTCCCCCCTTTCCCCATAGACCCTCCTGCCCCATAGATCCTCCTGCCCCCCATTTAGCCCCACACCCCCTCCTCCTGCCCCACATCCTCACCCCCATTTCCCCCCTTTCCCCACAGACCCTCCTGCCCCACAGATTCTCCTGCCCCCCATTTAGCCCCACACCCCCATATCCTGCCCCCATCTTGCCCCACATCCCCCCTTTCCCCCATAGACCCTCCTGCCCCACAGATTCTCCTGCCCCCCATTTAGCCCCACACCCCCCCCTCCTGCCCCACATCCTCACCCCATTTCCCCCCTTCCCCATAGACCCTCCTGCCCCCCATCTTGCCCCACACCCCCTCCTCCTGCCCCACATCCTCATCCTATTTCCCCCCTTTCCCATAGACCCTCCTGCCCCATAGATTCTCCTGCCCCCCATCTTGCCCCACACCCCCTCCTCCTGCCCCACATCCTGCCCCACATCCTCACCCCATTTCCCCCCTTTCCCCATAGACCCTCCTGCCCCATAGATTCTCCTGCCCCCCCTTCTCGCCCCACACCCCCATATCCCGCCCCCATCTTGCCCCACATCCCCCCTTCCCCATAGACCCTCCTGCCCCATAGATTCTCCTGCCCCCCATCTTGCCCCACCCCCCCCCTCCTGCCCCACATCCTCACCCCATTTCCCCCCTTTCCCCATAGATCCTCTTTCCCCATAGACCCTCCTGCCCCCCATTTAGCCCCACACCCCCATATCCCGCCCCCCATCTTGCCCCACATCCCCCCTTTTCCCCCATAGATCCTCCTGCCCCATAGATTCTCCTGCCCCCCATTTAGCCCCACACCCCCCTCCTCCTGCCCCACATCTTCACCCCATTTCCCCTCTTTCCCCATAGGCCCCTCCTGCCCCACATCTTGCCCCACATCCTCACCCCATTTTCCCCCCCTTTCCCCATAGATCCTCTTTCCCCATAGATCCTCCTGCCCCCCATTTTGCCCCACACCCCCTCCTCCTGCCCCACAGACCCCCTGGTCCCGCCCCATTTAGCCCCACAGCCCCTCTCCCGCCCCACATCCTCACCCCATTTCCCCCCCTTTCCCCATAGATTCTCCTGCCCCCCCCTTCTCGCCCCACACCCCCATATCCCGCCCCCATCTCGCCCCACATCCCCCTTTCCCCATAGACCCTGCTGCCCCATAGACCCTCCTGCCCCCCATTTAGCCCCACACCCCCCTCCTCCTGCCCCACATCCTCACCCCCCTTTCCCCCCTTTTCCCATAGATCCTCCTGCCCCACAGATTCTCCTGCCCCCCATTTAGCCCCACACCCCCTCCTACTGCCCCCACATCCTCACCCTATTTCCCCCCTTTCCCCATAGACCCTCCTGCCCCATAGATCCTCCTGCCCCCCCTTTTGCCCCACACCCCCTCCTCCTGCCCCACATCCTCACCCCATTTCCCCCCTTCCCCATAGACCCTCCTGCCCCCCCATCTTGCCCCACATCCCCCCTTTCCCCCATAGATCCTCCTGCCCCATAGATTCTCCTGCCCCCCCATTTAGCCCCACACCCCCATATCCCGCCCCATATCTTCACCCCCTTTCCCCTCTTTCCCCATAGGCCCTCCTGCCCCCACATCCTGCCCCACATCCTCACCCCATTTCCCTCCTTTCCCCATAGATCCTCTTTCCCCATAGATTCTCCTGCCCCCATTTAGCCCCACACCCCCTCCTCCTGCCCCACAGACCCCCTGGTCCTGCCCCATCTTGCCCCACAGCCCCTCTCCCGCCCCACATCCTCACCCCATTTCCCCCCTTTCCCCATAGATCCTCCTGCCCCCCATTTAGCCCCACACCCCCTCCTCCTGCCCCACAGACCCCCCTGGTCCTTCCCCATTTAGCCCCACAGCCCCTCTACCGCCCCACATCCCGCCCCACAGCCCCGTCCTCACCTCCCCGCGCCCCATCCCGCCGCTCCCGGCCCGCCGGCCCGACTGGAAGCAGATCTCCCGAAGCGCCGGAAGTGACCTCACCCCCGCGCGCCACCGGAGCGGTGAGGGATTGGAGGGGGATGGGGGGGGACGCTCTAGGGCAGCGTCTGCAACCGGAGGGGGAAGGGGGAGTTGACCATAGAGCGCTTGGAGGACCGAGAGCGCCACCCAGAGGGACGCGCTGGGAACAGCTGTGGGGTGGGGGGGGCTTAAACCCCGGCCTGGCCTTAAACACCCGGCCCTAAACTGGCCTTAAACCGGCCCTGGACTTGTCCCCGGCCTTTGTGTTCCAGCGTCGCGCCGGGATGGAGCCCCACGGCACCTACAGACAGGTAATGGCACCCAAACCCGGACTGGGGCACCCCAAAACCCCCAAAGCCCAAACTGGGGCACCTCAGCACCCCCAAAACCCTCACATTCCAAACTGGGGCCACCCCAAAACCCAAACTGGGGCACCCCAGCACCCCAAAACCCAAACTGGGGCACCCCAGAACCTCCAAAATCTCCATATTCCAAACTGGGGACACCCCAAAACCCAAAACTGGGACACCCCCAGCACCCCAAAACCCCCCACATCCCAAACTAGGGCACCCCAGAGCTCCCTGCCCCCCCCAGCACCCCCAAAAAACCCAAACTTGGGGCACCCCAGCACCCCAAAACCCCCATATTCCAAACTGGGACACCCCAAAACCCAAATGGGTCAATCCAGCACCCCCAAAAACCCCCATATTCCAAACTGGGACACCCCCAAAACCCAAACTGGGTCAATCCAAGCACCCCCTAAACCCCCATATTCCAAACTGGGACACCCCAAAACCCAAACTGGGGCACCCAGAGCTCCCTGCCCCCCCCAGCACCCCCAAAACCCCCAAAGGCCAAACTGGGACACCCCAAAACCCAATAACCCCAAACTGGGGCACCCCAGCACCCCAAAAAGCCCCATATCCCAAACTGGGACACCCCACATCCCAAACTGGGGCACCCCAGCACCCCCAAAAACCAGTCACCCCAAACTGGGGCACCCAGAGCTTCCTGCCCCCCCCAGCACCCCAAAAACCCAAACTTGGGGCACCCCAGCACCCCAAAACCCCCCATATTCCAAACTGGGCCACCCCCAAAAAACCCAAACTGGGCCACCCCAAAACCCAATAACCCCAAACTGGGGCACCCCAGCACCCCAAAAAGCCCCATATCCCAAACTGGGGCATCCCAGCACCCCAAAACCCGATCACCCCCAAACTGGGGCACCCAGAGCTCCCTGCCCCCCCCCCAGCACCCCCAAAACCCCCCCAAACCCAAACTGGGGCATCTCAGCACCCCAAACCCCCCACATCCCAAACTGGGCCACCCCAAAACCCAATAACCCCAAACTGGGCCAACCCAGCACCCCCAAAACCCCCGTATTCCAAACTGGGACACCCCAAAACCCCCAAACTGGGTCAGTCCAGCACCCCAAAAACCTCCATATTCCAAACTGGGACACCCCCAAAACCCAAACTGGGTCAATCCAGCACCCCCAAAACCCCCATATTCCAAACTGGGGCACCCCCACAGCACCCCCAAATTAATTAATCCCTCCATTTTGGGTCACTTCATATCTGTGTATTAACTCGTTCCTTAACTTGGGGTGGCTTTAAGTCCCCTAAATTAATTAATCCCTTAATTTGGGGGTAACTTTACCTCATAAATTAAGTAATTCCTTCATTTTTGGGGCCTTTAAATCCCTTTAATTAATTAATTCATTCATTTTGGGGGCATTTAAATCCCCTAAATTATTTAATCCCTTAATTTGGGGGTAACTTTACCTCATAAATTAACTAATTCCTTCATTTTGGGGGCCGTTAATTCTTATAAATTATTTAATCCCTTAATTTGGGGGTAACTTTACCTCATAAATTAATTAATTCCTCCATTTTGGGGGCCTTTAGATCCCCTAAATTAATTAATCTGTTAAATTGGAGGTAACTTTATCTCATAAATTAACTAATTCCTCCATTTTGGGGGCCTTTAATTCTTATAAATTAATTAATCCCTTAATTTGGGGGTAACTTTACCTCATAAATCAACTAATTCCTCCATTTTGGGGGCCTTTAATTCTTATAAATTTGTTAATCCCTTAATTTAGGGTTAACTTTACCTCATAAATTAATTAATTCCTCCATTTTGGGGGCCTTTAATTCTTATAAACTATTTATTCCCTTAATTTGGGGGTAACTTTACCTCATAAATTAACTAATTCCTCCATTTTGGGGGCCTTTAATTCTTATAAATTAATTAATCCCTTAATTTGGGGGTAACTTTACCTCATAAATTAAGTAATTCCTCCATTTTGGGGGCCTTTAATTCTTATAAATTATTTATTCCCTTAATTTGGGGGTAACTTTACCTCATAAATTAACTAATTCCTCCATTTTGGGGACCTTTAATTTCTTATAAATGATTTAATCCCTTAATTTGGGGGTAAATTTACCTCATAAATTAACTAATTCCTCCATTTTGGGGGCCTTTAATTCTTATAAATTAATTAATCTCTTAATTTTGGGGGTAACTTTACCTCATAAATTAATTAATTCCTCCATTTTGGGGGCCTTTAATTCTTATAAATTAATTAATCCCTTAATTTGGGGGTAACTTTACCTCATAAATTAACTAATTCCCTCCATTTTTGGGGGCCTTTAATTCTTATAAATTAATTAATCCCCTTAATTTGAGGGTAACTTTACCTCATAAATTAAGTAATTCCTCCATTTTGGGGGCCTTTAATTCTTATAAATTATTTATTCCCTTAATTTGGGGGTAAATTTACCTCATAAATTAACTAATTCCTCCATTTTGGGGGACCTTTAATTCTTATAAATGATTTAATCCCTTAATTTGGGGGTAAATTTACCTCATAAATTAACTAATTCCTCCATTTTGGGGGCCTTTAATTCTTATAAATTAATTAATCTCTTAATTTGGGGGTAACTTTACCTCATAAATTAATTAATTCCTCCATTTTGGGGGCCTTTAATTCTTATAAATTAATTAATCCCTTAATTTGGGGGTAACTTTACCTCATAAATTAACTAATTCCTCCATTTTGAGGGCCTTTAATTCTTATAAATTAATTAATCCCTTAATTTGGGGGTAACTTTACCTCATAAATTAACTAATTCCTCCATTTTGAGGGCCTTTAGTTCTTATAAATGATTTAATCCCTTAATTTGGGGGTAATTTTACCTCATAAATTAACTAATTCCTCCATTTTGGGGACCTTTAGTTCTTATAAATTATTTATTCCCTTAATTTGGGGGTAACTTTACCTCATAAATTAACTAATTCCTCCATTTTGGGGACCTTTAATTCTTATAAATTATTTAATCCCTTAATTTGGGGGGTAACTTTACCTCATAAATTAACTAATTCCTCCATTTTGGGGGCCTTTAAATTCTTATAAATTAATTAATCCCTTAATTTGGGGGGTAACTTTACCTCATAAATTAATTAATTCCTCCATTTTGGGGGCCTCTAATTCTTATAAATTTTATTAATCCCTTAATTTGGGGGGTAACTTTACCTCATAAATTAACTAATTCCTCCATTTTTGGGGGACTTTAATTCTTATATATTAATTAATCCCTTAATTTAGGGGTAACTTTACCTCATAAATTAATTAATTTCCCTCCATTTTGGGGGCCTTTAATTCTTATAAATTTATTAATGTCCTTAATTTGGGGGTAACTTTACCTCATAAATCAACTAATTCCTCCATTTTGGGGACCTTTTAATTCTTATAAATGATTTAATTCCTTAATTTGGGGGTAACTTTACCTCATAAATTAACTAATTCCTCCATTTTGGGGGCCTTTAATTCTTATAAATTAATTAATCCCTTAATTTGGGGGTAAACTTTACCTCATAAATTAACTAATTCCTCCATTTTGGGGACCTTTAGTTCTTATAAATGATTTAATCCCTTAATTTGGGGGTAACTTTACCTCATAAATTAACTAATTTCTCCATTTTGGGGACCTTTAAATCCCCTAAATTAATTAATCTCTTATTTTTGGGGTAACTTTACCTCACAAATTCATTAATTTATGCACTTTGAGGTCATTTCCAAGCCTCTCAACTAATTAACGTGTTAATTTGTTGCCGCAGCCCCATGGCCGTGCGTCGCTCCTCATCGTCACCATCGTCACCATCGGCCTCCGCTCCGGTGACGCCAACGTCGCCACGTCCTGCGGTGACACGTGCCGGTGAGTCACGCTCATCGGGGCCGCCATGACGCCCCCCCGCGGTCCCTTTGTCACCATATTGTCCCCTCAGCGCCATCCTGGCCGAGAGCATTCCGGAAGGGATGACGTTTGGCGCCGAATTCGCGCCGAATCCCACCACCTTCGCCACGTGGATGGACATGATGGCCGCCGCCACCCCGCAGCCTGGACATCGCCTCCTTCTACTGGACCTTGACCAACGAGGACACGGGGACGCACGAACCCTCGGCCGCGCAGGTTTGTGGCTTAAAACCGGTTCTAAGCGCCGTTTGGGCGCCATTTTGAATCTTCCTGCCGCCGTTTTGGGGCCATTTCGAATCAACCCGCCGCCATTTTGGCGCCATTTCGAATCAACCCGCCGCCATTTTGGCGCCATTTCGAATCACCCCACCGCCGTTTTGGCACCATTTTGAATCATCCCGCCGCCATTTTGGCGCCATTTCGAATCACCCCACCGCCGTTTTGGCGCCATTTTTCATCACCCCACCACCATCTTGGCGCCATTTTGAGTCATGCCGCCGCCGTTTTGGTGCCTTTTCGAATCAACCCGCCGCCTTTTTGGCGCCATTTCGAATCACCCCGCCGCCATTTGGTGCCATTTTTAGTCACCCCACCAGCATTTTGGCGCCGTTTCGAATCACCCTGCCGCCATTTTGGCGCCATTTTGAGTCATCTCGCCGCCGTTTTGGTGCCATTTTTAGTCACCCCACCACCGTTTTGGCGCCATTTCGAATCACCCTGCCGCCATTTTGGCGCCATTTCGAATCACCCTGCCGCCGTTTTGGCGCCATTTCGAATCACCCCGCCACCTTTTTGGCGCCATTTCGAATCACCCCGCCTCCATTTTGGCGCCATTTTTCATCACCCCACTGCCGTTTTGGCGCCATTTCGAATCATCCCGCCACCATTTTGGCGCCATTTTTCATCACCCCACCGCCGTTTTGGCGCCATTTTGAGTCATGGCGCCGCCATTTTGGCACCATTTTGATTCACCCCGCCGCCGTTTTGGTGCCAATTCGAATCACCCCGCTGCCTTTTTGGCGCCATTTCAAATCAACCTGCCGCCATTTTGGGGCCATTTGGAATCACCCCGCCGCCATTTTGGCGCCATTTCGAATCACCCCGCCGCCGTTTTGGCGCCATTTCGAATCACCCCGCCGCCATTTTGGCGCCATTTCGAATCATCGCGCCGCCATTTTGGCGCCATTTCGAATCATTGCGCCGCCATTTGGTGCCATTTTTAGTCACCCCGCCACCATTTTGGCGCCATTTCGAATCACCCCGCCGCCATTTTGGCGCCATTTTGAATCACCCCACCACCGTCTTGGCGCCATTTTGAGTCATGGCGCCGCCGTTTTTGGCGCCATTTCAAATCAACCCGCCGCCATTTTGGCGCCATTTTGAATCCCCCCGCCACCATTTTGGCGCCATTTCGAATCACCCCGCCGCCATTTTGGCACCATTTCGAATCACCCCGCCGCCATTTTGGCGCCATTTCGAATCACCCCACCGCCGTTTTGGCACCATTTTGAATCATCCCGCCGCCATTTTGGCGCCATTTCGAATCACCCCACCGCCGTTTTGGCGCCATTTTTCATCACCCCACCGCCGTTTTGGCACCATTTTGAGTCATGGCGCCGCCATTTTGGCACCATTTTGATTCACCCCGCCGCCGTTTTGGCGCCATTTCGAATCACCCCGCCGCCTTTTTGGCGCCATTTCGAATCACCGTGCCGCCATTTTGGCGCCATTTCGAATCACCCCCGCCGCCATTTTGGCGCCATTTCGAATCACCCCGCCGCCATTTTGGCGCCATTTCGAATCAACCCACCGCCATTTTGGCGCCATTTCTAATCACCCCACCACCGTTTTGGCGCCATTTTGAATCATCCCGCTGCCATTTTGGGGCCATTTCGAATCACCCCGCCGCCGTTTTGGCGCCATTTTTCATCACCCCACCACCATCTTGTCGCCATTTTGAGTCATGGCGCCGCCGTTTTGGCGCCATTTCGAATCATCGCGCCGCCATTTGGCGCCATTTTGAATCATTGCGCCGCCTTTTTGGCGCCATTTCGAATCACCCCGCCGCCTTTTTGGCGCCATTTCGAATCACCCCGCCGCCGTTTTGGCGCCATTTCGAATCACCCCGCCGCCATTTTGGCGCCATTTCAAATCACCCCGCTGCCATTTTGGCGCCATTTGGAATCATTGCGCCGCCATTTTGGCGCCATTTTTCATCACCCCACCGCCGTTTTGGCTCCATTTTGAATCATCCCGCCGCCATTTTGGCGCCATTTCGAATCACCCTGCCGCCGTTTTGGCGCCATTTCGAATCACCCCGCCGCCGTTTTGGTGCCATTTTTCATCACCCCACCATCATCTTGGCACCATTTTGAATCACCACGCCGCCATTTTGGCGCCATTTTGAATCAACCCGCCGCCATTTTGGCGCCATTTTTCATCACCCCACCGCCGTTTTGGCGCCATTTTGAGTCATGGCGCCGCCATTTTGGCACCATTTTGAATCAACCCGCCACCATTTTGGCGCCATTTTGAATCATCCCACTGCCTTTTTGCCTCTCCAGGGTGAACGAATCCTAAAGGAGCTCATGGGGTTGCCCCAACGTGGCGTCGCCGTCCGCATCGCCGTGAGCCGCCCGGCGAAGAAGTTCCCGTTGAGCGACCTCGAAGCGTTGGAGCGGAGCGGTGAGCGATGCTAAAAACGCCGGAATTGGGGTTTTTGGGGGTGTTTTGAGGGCGGGAAATGTGTGTTTTGGTGGTGCAGGTGCGGCGGTGCGGGTGGTGGACATGCCGCGGCTCACCGGCGGGGTGCTGCACACCAAGTTCTGGCTGGTGGACGGCGCGCATTTCTACGTGGGGAGCGCCAATATGGACTGGAGGTCGTTGACGCAGGTGAGAGGGAGGGGTGGGTTGAGGGAGAATGGCGCCGAATGGGCTCAAAATGGCGCCAAACGGCCCCAAAATGGCGCCGAATGGCCCCAAAATGGCGCCGAATAGCCTCAAAATGGCCCCAAAATGGCGCCGAATGGCCCCAAAATGGCGCTGAATGGCCTCAAAATGGCCCCAAAATGGCGCCGAATGGCCTCAAAATGGCCCGAAATGGTGCCGAATGGCTCCAAATTGGCGCCAAATGGCCCCAAAATGGCGCTGAATGGCCTCAAAATGGCACTGAGTGGCCTCAAAATGGCCCCAAAATGGCGCCGAATGGCCCCAAAATGGCGCCGAATGGCCTCAAAATGGCCCCAAAATGGCGCCGAATGGCTCCAAAATGGCGCCGAATGGCCCCAAAATGGCCCCAAAATGGCACCAAATGGTCTCAGAATGGCTGTGAATGGCCCCAAAATGGCCCCAAAACGGCGCCAAATAGTCCCAAAATGGTGCTGAAAGGCCCCAAAATGGCGCCGAATGGTCCCAAAGTGGTGCCTGGTTGCCTCAAAACAGCACTGAACGGCCCCAAAATGACGCCGAACAGCCCCAAAATGGCGCCAAATGGCCCCAAAATGGCGCCGAATGGCCTCAAAATGGCCTCAAAATGGCGCCGAATGGCTCCAAAATGGTGCTGAATGGCCCCAAAATGGCGCCGAATGGCCCCAGAATGGCTCTGAATGGTCCCAAAATGGTGCTGAAAGGCTCCAAAATGGCCCCAAAATGGCACCAAACAGCCCCAAAATGGCGCCGAATGGCCCCAAAATGGCGCCGAATGGCCTCAAAATGGCCCCAAAATGGCGCCAAATGGCCCCAGATTGGCTCCGAATGGTCCCAAAATGGTGCTGAAAGGCCCCAAAATGGCCCCAAAATGGCGCCGAACAGCCCCAAAATGTCCCCAAATGGCCCCAAAATGGCGCCGAATGGCCTCAAAATAGCCCCAAAATGGCGCCAAATGGCCCCAGAATGGCTCCGAATGGTCCCAAAATGGTGCTGAAAGGCCCCAAAATGGCCCCAAAATGGCGCCGAACAGCCCCAAAATGGCGCCGAATGGCCCCAAAATGGCGCCGAATGGCCTCAAAATGGCCCCAAAATGGCGCCAAATGGCCCCAGATTGGCTCCGAATGGTCCCAAAATGGTGCTGAAAGGCCCCAAAATGGCCCCAAAATGGCGCCGAACAGCCCCAAAATGGCGCCAAATGGCCCCAAAATGGCACCGAATGGCCTCAAAATGGCCTCAAAATGGCGCCGAATGGCTCCAAAATGGCGCCGAATGGCCTCAAAATGGCCCCAAAATGGCGCCAAATGGCCCCAGAATGGCTCCGAATGGTCCCAAAATGGTGCTGAAAGGCCCCAAAATGGCCCCAAAATGGTGCCGAACAGCCCCAAAATGTCCCCAAATGGCCCCAAAATGGCGCCGAGTGGCCTCAAAATGGCCCCAAAATGTCGCCAAATGGCCCCAGAATGGCTCCGAATGGTCCCAAAATGGTGCTGAAAGGCCCCAAAATGGCCCCAAAATGGCGCCGAACAGCCCCAAAATGGCGCCGAATGGCCCCAAAATGGCGCCGAATGGCCTCAAAATGGCCCCAAAATGGCGCCAAATGGCCCCAGAATGGCTCCGAATGGTCCCAAAATGGTGCTGAAAGGCCCCAAAATGGCCCCAAAATGGTGCTGAACAGCCCCAAAATGGTGCTGAACGGCCCCAAAACTGTGCCGAACGGCCCCAAAATGGTTCCAAAATGGCCCCTGAACAGCCCCAAAATGGCTCCTAACTACCCCAAAATGCCTCTGAACAGCCCCAAAATGGCACCAAACGGCCCCAAAATGGCACCAAACTGCCCCAAACCCATCGCGTGCCATAAAATGGGTCCCGACGCCGCGTTTCCACAGGTGAAAGAACTCGGCGCCGCCGTCTACAACTGCAGCTGCTTGGCCGAAGACCTGGGCAAAATCTTCGAGGCCTATTGGGCACTGGGCGTCCCCGGCGCCGCCGTCCCGGTGCCATGGCCGGCCAACTACTCCACCGCCTTCAACGCCGAGACGCCGTTGGCGCTGACGCTCAACGGCACCCGCGCCGCCGTCTTCTTGTCGGTACGGCCGCCATCGCCGCCCTTCGGCCAATCAACAGAGCTCATTGGCAACACCGCTAATTACTTAACGGGCTTAACAGTTGGGTTTGGTGACCTCAGGAGTTTCTAACAACCAAAACGCTTTGATATGGCGTTATTCTGCCGAAATTATGGCGGGTTTTGGTAAAACGGAGGCCTTGGCTTGTAGGTGTCCTTTGTGTAGGCCTCTACGGTCTCATTTTACCTGAAAAAAACCCCATTTTTAGTCAATAAACGCCAAAAAACAGGCAGCCATGATGACCTGTAGCTTTGTGTAGGTCTCAAAGGCCTCATTTAACCATATAAATCCCATTTTTAGTCAATAAGCGCCAAAAAACAGGCGGCCATGATGACCCGTAGCCTCACATAGGCCTCAACGGTCCATTTTACCTGAATAAACCCCATTTTTAACCAATAAACGCCAAAAAAACAGGCGGCCATGATGACCTGTAGCTTTGTGTAGGTCTCAAAGGCCTCATTTAACCATATAAATCCCATTTTTAGTCAATAAACGCCAAAAAACAGGCGGCCATGATGACCTGTAGCTTTGTGTAGGTCTCAAAGGCCTCATTTAACCATATAAATCCCATTTTTAGTCAATAAACGCCAAAAAACAGGCGGCCATGATGACCCGTAGCCTCACATAGGCCTCAACGGTCCATTTTACCTGAATAAACCCCATTTTTAACCAATAAACGCCAAAAAACAGGCGGCCATGATGACCTGTAGCTTTGTGTAGGTCTCAAAGGCCTCATTTAACCATATAAATCCCATTTTTAGTCAATAAGCGCCAAAAAAACAGGCGGCCATGATGACCTGTAGCTTTGTGTAGGTCTCAAAGGCCTCATTTAACCATATAAATCCCATTTTTAGTCAATAAGCGCCAAAAAACAGGCGGCCATGATGACCTGTAGCTTCGTTTAGGTCCCAATGGTCTCATTTTACCTGAATAAACCCTGTTTTTAACCAATAAACGCCAAAAAACAGGCAGCCATGATGACCCATAGCCTCACGTAGGTCTCAAAGGCCTCATATAACCATATAAACGCCATTTTCCTCAATAAATCACCCAAACCAACCCTCATCCCCCGAATATTCGCCGCGACCGCTTTGGTTTGCGTTAAATAGACACGATTTAATTAAAGATGGATGTTTTGTTTTCGGCAGAGCTCGCCGCCCCCTCTCTGCGCCGCCGGCCGCACCGCCGACCTCGCCGCCATCATTGGCGTCATCGACGCCGCCGCCAAGTTCATTGACGTGGCCGTCATGACTTACCTCCCCACCACCGAGTTCTCCCACCCCGAAAGGTTCGTGCTCCCCGTTATTTGCCAAATTTAACGGTTTGATGGTGTTTCTCGCAATATCCTCCCGGTAAACCCGCCATGAGCAATTGGCTCAAAGGGTCCTTGGCGCCATTTTGGGCCCTGAGGTGATTTGGTGCCATTTTTGGAGGTGATTTTGGCGCCTTTTTTTGACATCATTCTGGCGCCATTTTGTCCCTGAGGTGATTCTGGAGCCATTTTGACCCTGAGGTGATTCAGGTGCCATTTTGTCCCTGAGGTGATTTGGCGCCATTTTGAGCCCTGAGGTGATTCTGGCGCCATTTTGACCCTGAGGGGATTCTGGCGCCATTTTGACCCTTGAAGTGATTCTGGCGCCATTTTGACCCTGAGGTGATTTGGTGCCATTTTCTGAGGTGATTTTGGCGCCTTTTTTTGACATCATTCTGGCGCCATTTTGACCCTGAGGCGATTCTGGCGCCATTTTGAGCCCTGAGGTGATTTGGTGCCATTTTGAGCCCTGAGGTGATTTGGCGCCATTTTGACCCTGAGGTGATTCAGGTGCCATTTTGTCCCTGAGGTGATTCTGGCGCCATTTTGACCCTGAGGTGATTTGGCGCCATTTTGAGCCCTGAGGTGATTCTGGCGCCATTTTGACCCTGAGGGGATTCTGGCGCCATTTTGTCCCTGAGGTGATTCTGGCGCCATTTTGACCCTGAGGTGATTTGGTGCCATTTTTTGAGGTGATTTTGGTGCCTTTTTTTGACATCATTCTGGTGCCATTTTGACCCTGAGGCGATTCAGGTGCCATTTTGACCCTTGAGGTGATTCAGGCGCCATTTTGACCCTTGAGGTGATTCTGGTGCCATTTTGACCCTGAGGTGATTTGGTGCCATTTTGACCCTGAGGTGATTCTGGCGCCATTTTCAGCCCTGAGGTGATTTGGCGCCATTTTGACCCTGAGGTGATTTGGTGCCATTTTGACCCTGAGGTGATTCTGGCGCCATTTTGACCCTGAGGTGATTTGAGGCCATTTTGTCCCTGAGGCGATTCAGGTGCCATTTTGACCCCTGAGGCGATTCCCGCGCCACTTTTTAAGGTGATTCAGGCACCATTTTCCCCCTGAGCCCATTTTGATCCCCCATTCTCTCCCATTCCCCCCGCAGATTCTGGCCAGCCATCGACACCCGTCTCCGCGCCGCCGCCTTCGAGCGCGGCGTCACCGTGCGCCTGCTGGCGGGTTGTTGGCGCCACAGCCGCGCCTCCATGTTCCCCTTCCTCCGCTCCCTCGCCGCCCTCGCCGACAACCGCACCGGCTACACCGTGGAGGTGGTGGGTACCACGCCGACCCCGCCATCACCCTCACTGCCTTATTTTGGTGCGTGACGCCATTTTTCCCTCACCACAGCGCCTTTTTATGGTGCCGTCAAGCGCGGCGCAAGCGCGAATCCCCTACGCCCGCGTCAACCACAACAAGTACATGGTGACGGAGAACACGGCGTATATCGGTGGGTATCATGGCGGATTTAGGGGCGAGGGGGTGTTTCTTTGCGTTTCACCAAAACCCACCATTTTATAGGCACGTCCAACTGGTCCGGCGACTATTTCGAGCGGACGGCGGGTTCGGCGTTGGTGGTGAAGCAAATGGGGGATGGCGGCACCATCACCGAGCAGCTCCGCGGTGTTTTCGAGCGCGATTGGAGCTCCCGGTACAGCGTGGACATCGGCGACACCGAGCGCTGGGTGAACGTCTGTGGCTCCCGCCAACCGTAAGTGCCGGTTGCGCCAAATCCGGCCAAAAAGAGAGAAAAACGAGAGGAAAAAATGATGTTTCGGTGCGTTTTACGCCGCGGTAATGGAGGAGAGGGGTTGAGGATGATGCCGACGCCGTCCCGGCAAAGAGTCGCACCATAGTGTTGGTAAATGGTTTATTAACCGGTGCCGGAGCGGCTGGTGCAGCGTGTCATGGTGACGTTCTCCCCCGCCGGCGATTTGGCGGCGAAGGGGAGGAAGAGGAAGGTTTTTGGTGGGTTTTGGTGGGTTCCGGTGGGTTCCGGGGCCTCAGCGGTGCTGCGGGTTCGGCGCCGGGATGCGGGTGCCGGTGATGCCGAGGGGGTTCCAGGTGGGTCCCCCCGGTTTGTCCGCAGGGGCGCCGGGGGGGTCGGAGTCGCACGGTGGCACCGGGGGGCTCTGCGGGGGAGGAGCACCCGTGGGTGGGGGAACAGGGACCCCGAGCACCCAATGGCCCTGAGCACCCTTGACATGGGGACACCGGGGACACTGAGCACCCAAGATTTGGGGACACGGGGACATTGAGCACCCAAGATCTGGGGACACCAGTGACACCGAGCACCCAAGATTAGGGGATTGCAGTGACACTGAGCACCCATGACATGGGGACACCAGGACACTGAACACCCAAGATTTGGGGACACAGGGACTCCAAGCACCCAATGTCCCTGAGCACCCATGACATGGGGACACCAGGGACCCCAAGCACCCAAGATTTGGGGACACTAGGGACACCAAGCACCCAAGATCTGGGGACACCAGGGACACAGAGCACCCAAGATTAGGGGATTGCAGGGACATCGAGCACCCATGACATGGGGACACCAGGACACTGAACACCCAAGATTTGGGGATACAGGGACCCCGAGCACCCAATGTCCCTGAGCACCCATGACATGGGGACACCAGGGACCCCAAGCACCCAAGATTTGGGGACACTAGGGACACCGAGCACCCAAGATCTGGGGACACCAGGGACACAGAGCACCCAAGATTAGGGGATTGCAGGGACATCGAGCACCCATGACATGGGAACACCAGGACATTGAGCACCCAAGATTTGGGGACACAGGGACTCCAAGCACCCAATGTCCCTGAGCACCCATGACATGGGGACACCAGGGACCCCAAGCACCCAAGATTTGGGGACACCAGGGACATTGAGCACCCATAAGCTGGGGACACCAGGGACCCAGAGCACCCAGGATTTGGGGATACAGGGACCCCGAGCACCCAATGTCCCTGAGCACCCATGACGTGGGGACACCAGGGACATCAGGGACATTGAGCACCCAAGATTTGGGGACACTAGGGACCCTGAGCACCCAGTGTCCCTGAGCACCCAAGATTTGGGGACATGGGGACACTGAGCACCCAAAATTAGGGGATACCAGGGACACTGAGCACCCAAGATTTGGGGATACGGGGACACCAAGCACCCAATGTCCCTGAGCACCCATGACATGGGGACACCAGGGACACTGAGCACCCAAGATTTGGGGACACCAGGGACATTGAGCACCCAAGATCTGGGGACACCAGTGACACCGAGCACCCAAGATTAGGGGATTGCAGTGACACTGAGCACCCATGACATGGGGACACCAGGACACTGAACACCCAAGATTTGGGGATACAGGGACCCCGAGCACCCAATGTCCCTGAGCACCCATGACATGGGGACACCAGGGACCCCAAGCACCCAAGATTTGGGGACACTAGGGACACCGAGCACCCAAGATCTGGGGACACCAGGGACACAGAGCACCCAAGATTAGGGGATTGCAGGGACACTGAGCACCCATGACATGGGGACACCAGGACACTGAACACCCAAGATTTGGGGATACAGGGACCCCGAGCACCCAATGTCCCTGAGCACCCATGACATGGGGACACCAGGGACCCCAAGCACCCAAGATTTGGGGACACTAGGGACACCAAGCACCCAAGATCTGGGGACACCAGGGACAAAGAGCACCCAAGATTAGGGGATTGCAGGGACATCGAGCACCCATGACATGGGGACACCAGGACACTGAACACCCAAGATTTGGGGATACAGGGACCCCGAGGACCCAATGTCCCTGAGCACCCATGACATGGGGACACCAGGGACCCCAAGCACCCAAGATTTGGGGACACTAGGGACACCGAGCACCCAAGATCTGGGGACACCAGGGACACAGAGCACCCAAGATTAGGGGATTGCAGGGACATCGAGCACCCATGACATGGGGACACCAGGACACTGAACACCCAAGATTTGGGGATACAGGGACCCCGAGCACCCAATGTCCCTGAGCACCCATGACATGGGGACACCAGGGACCCCAAGCACCCAAGATTTGGGGACACAGGGACCCCAAGCACCCAATGTCCCCGAGCAGCCATGACATGGGGACACCAGGGACCCCAAGCACCCAAGATTTGGGGACACAGGGACCCCGAGCACCCAATGTCCCTGAGCACCCATGACGTGGGGACACCAGGGACATTGAGCACCCATAAGGTGGGGACACCAGGGACACTGAGCACCCAAGATTTGGGGATACGGGGACACCAAGCACCCAATGTCCCTGAGCACCCATGACGTGGGGACACCAGGGACCCCAAGCACCCAAGATTTGGGGACACCAGAGACATTGAGCACCCATAAGTTGGGGACACCAGGGACCCAG
Source organism: Columba guinea (assembly GCA_032206185.1). NCBI lineage: Eukaryota > Metazoa > Chordata > Aves > Columbiformes > Columbidae > Columba > Columba guinea. The sequence continues at coordinate 7,865 of JAVLUU010000972.1, read as the reverse complement.
AGCACCCAGGATTTGGGGATACAGGGACCCCGAGCACCCAGTGTCCCTGAGCACCCAAGATTTGGGGACATGGGGACACTGAGTACCCAAAATTAGGGGATACCAGGGACAATGAGCACCCAAGATTTGGGGACACCAGGGACATTGAGCACCCATAAGGTGGGGACACCAGGGACCCAGAGCACCCAAGATTTGGGGATACGGGGACCCTGAGCACCCAACGTCCCTGAGCACCCATGACATGGGGACACCAGGGACCCCAAGCACCCAAGATTTGGGGACACTAGGGACACCAAGCACCCAAGATTTGGGGACACTAGGGACACCGAGCACCCAAGATTAGGGGATTGCAGGGACATTGAGCACCCATGACATGGGAACACCAGGACATTGAGCACCCCAGATTTGGGGACACAGAGACCCCAAGCACCCAATGTCCCTGAGCACCCATGACATGGGGACACCAGGGACCCCAAGCACCCAAGATTTGGGGACACCAGGGACATTGAGCACCCATAAGGTGGGAACACCAGGCACCCAGAGCACCCAAGATTTGGGGATACAGGGACCCCGAGCACCCAATGTCCCTGAGCACCCATGACGTGGGGACACCAGGGACATCAGGGACATTGAGCACCCAAGATTTGGGGACACTAGGGACCCTGAGCACCCAGTGTCCCTGAGCACCCAAGATTTGGGGACATGGGGACACTGAGCACCCAAAATTAGGGGATACCAGGGACACTGAGCACCCAAGATTTGGGGATACGGGGACACCAAGCACCCAATGTCCCTGAGCACCCATGACATGGGGACACCAGGGACACTGAGCACCCAAGATTTGGGGACACCAGGGACATTGAGCACCCAAGATCTGGGGACACCAGTGACACCGAGCACCCAAGATTAGGGGATTGCAGTGACACTGAGCACCCATGACATGGGGACACCAGGACACTGAACACCCAAGATTTGGGGATACAGGGACCCCGAGCACCCAATGTCCCTGAGCACCCATGACATGGGGACACCAGGGACCCCAAGCACCCAAGATTTGGGGACACTAGGGACACCAAGCACCCAAGATCTGGGGACACCAGGGACACAGAGCACCCAAGATTAGGGGATTGCAGGGACATCGAGCACCCATGACATGGGGACACCAGGACACTGAACACCCAAGATTTGGGGATACAGGGACCCCGAGGACCCAATGTCCCTGAGCACCCATGACATGGGGACACCAGGGACCCCAAGCACCCAAGATTTGGGGACACAGGGACCCCAAGCACCCAATGTCCCCGAGCAGCCATGACATGGGGACACCAGGGACCCCAAGCACCCAAGATTTGGGGACACAGGGACCCCGAGCACCCAATGTCCCTGAGCACCCATGACGTGGGGACACCAGGGACATTGAGCACCCATAAGGTGGGGACACCAGGGACACTGAGCACCCAAGATTTGGGGATACGGGGACACCAAGCACCCAATGTCCCTGAGCACCCATGACGTGGGGACACCAGGGACCCCAAGCACCCAAGATTTGGGGACACCAGAGACATTGAGCACCCATAAGTTGGGGACACCAGGGACCCAGAGCACCCAGGATTTGGGGATACAGGGACCCCGAGCACCCAGTGTCCCTGAGCACCCAAGATTTGGGGACATGGGGACACTGAGTACCCAAAATTAGGGGATACCAGGGACAATGAGCACCCAAGATTTGGGGACACCAGGGACATTGAGCACCCATAAGGTGGGGACACCAGGGACCCAGAGCACCCAAGATTTGGGGATACGGGGACCCTGAGCACCCAACGTCCCTGAGCACCCATGACATGGGGACACCAGGGACCCCAAGCACCCAAGATTTGGGGACACTAGGGACACCAAGCACCCAAGATTTGGGGACACTAGGGACACCGAGCACCCAAGATTAGGGGATTGCAGGGACATTGAGCACCCATGACATGGGAACACCAGGACATTGAGCACCCCAGATTTGGGGACACAGAGACCCCAAGCACCCAATGTCCCTGAGCACCCATGACATGGGGACACCAGGGACCCCAAGCACCCAAGATTTGGGGACACCAGGGACATTGAGCACCCATAAGGTGGGGACACCAGGCACCCAGAGCACCCAAGATTTGGGGATACAGGGACCCCGAGCACCCAATGTCCCTGAGCACCCATGACGTGGGGACACCAGGGACATCAGGGACATTGAGCACCCAAGATTTGGGGACACTAGGGACCCTGAGCACCCAGTGTCCCTGAGCACCCAAGATTTGGGGACATGGGGACACTGAGTACCCAAAATTAGGGGATACCAGGGACACTGAGCACCCAAGATTTGGGGATACGGGAACACCAAGCACCCAATGTCCCTGAGCACACCCATGACGTGGGGACACCAGGGACATTGAGCACCCAAGATTTGGGGACACCAGAGACATTGAGCACCCATAAGGGGGGGACACCAGGGACACTGAGCACCCAAGACTTGGGGACATGAAGACCCCAAGCACCCAAGATTTGGGGACACAGGGACCCCGAGCACCCAATGTCCCCGAGCACCCATGACATGGGGACACCAGGGACATTGAGCACCCAAGATTTGGGGACACCAGGGACATTGAGCACCCATAAGGTGGAAACACCAGGGACACTGAGCACCCAAGACTTGGGGACATGAAGACCCCAAGCACCCAAGATTTGGGGACACAGGGACCCCGAGCACCCAATGTCCCCGAGCACCCATGACATGGGGACACCAGGGACCCCAAGCACCCAAGATTTGGGGACACAGGGACCCCGAGCACCCAATGTCCCCGAGCACCCATGACATGGGGACACCAGGGACCCCAAGCACCCAAGATTTGGGGACACAGGGACCCCAAGCACCCAATGTCCCCGAGCAGCCATGACATGGGGACACCAGGGACCCGAAGCACCCAAGATTTGGGGACACAGGGACCCTGACCACCCATGATTTGGGGTGTCCTACCTTCCCACTGGCTGCCATGCGCGTCCATCCGGCTCCATCCTCCGCGCCGCCCCCTCCGCGGTGCCACCTCCCGCGTCCCCCCGGCGCCGCCGCTCTCCCGCCGCGGTGCTGCCGCCGGCTCCGCGCTCGCCAACCGTCCCATTGCCCATCGTCTCCATCCGCCTCGCCCAACCTCAGCCCCTCCATCTTCTCCACGACGCTTTGGACGCCGCCGCCGACACCACCGCACCGGGACGCCTTCAAATCCTCTCGGCAAAGCCGGTAATACGCGGTGGCCTCGAAATCGCCGGCGAGCTGCTGCAGGGAGACGAAGGGATGCCTGAGCGCGGCGCCGGCGCTGATGCGCTCGCGCGACTCCCACGTCAGCATCCTCTTCACCAGCTCCACCATGGCGCACACGTCGCAGCGCTCGGCCAGCGCCTCGCGGTTGTGCCACGGCGCTGGTTTCGCGTTGACGGCGCCCAACTGATCCAACGACGAGAAGACGAATTTCCTCCTCTCCGCCCGCGGTTCGTCGCCCGGCGCTTTGAGCTGCCACGAGCCGACGGGGTTCGGCGCCTGCCGGAAGAACGCCGGCGCCTTCCGCGCCGCGCGCAACAGCTCGCCGCGCGGTAAGCCCAGCGTGGAGCAGATGTAGCGCACCTGGTCGTGCTCGTCGGCGCCGGGGTAGAGCGGCCAACCCAAGTGGAGCTCGGCCAAGACGCAACCCAACGACCACATGTCCACCTTCTCGCAGAACGGCAAACCCAACAGGATCTCCGGCGCGCGGTAGAAGCGCGATTGCATGTACGGCTCTGCCATGTGGCGAACGTCGGCGAAGACGCTGGCCGAGCCGAAATCGATGAGCTTGACGCGGAACGGGAAGCGCGGGTGGTCGACCAGCATGATGTTCTCCGGCTTGAGGTCGGCGTGGATGATGGAAAGCTCCTTGAGCTTCACCAGCGCCACCAAAAGCTGCGCGGTGATGGTGCGGATGTGCCGGACGGGTAGCGGCGTGAAGTTGTTTCGCTTCTGGAAGTCGAAGAGGTTTTGCTGGAGGAGCTCGAAGACCAAGTAGGTGCGGGAAGCGTCGCCGAAGGACTCGAGGAAGCGCACGACGTGCGCGCGGTCGGCGCCGGCGCGGCGGAGGGCGCGGAGCAAGCGCAGCTCGTTCTTGGCGGCGCGTTTGCCGTGCCCGTCGTTGCGCAGGATTTTGATGGCCACCATCTCGCCCGTGCTGCTGCGCCGGCCCCGGGCGACCTCGCCGAACGTCCCTTTGCCGACCGTGGCCACCACGCTGTAGCGCTCGGTGCCCGCAGCCAACGTCCCCATGGTGGCGCCGGCACACCCCGGCGCGGGGGTTCCGGGACGAACGAGGGTTCCGGTGTCGCCGGGATGGAACGTTCTGTTGGGCTGGGCCGGGGGGTTGGGGCCGCAAAGCCCGGCCTAAGGCTCTTAAACCCAGCTTAAGGCCCTTAAAAGCCCCCAAACCCAGCCTAAGGCTCTTAAATCCAGCCTAAGCCCCCTTAAACCCAGCCTAAGCCCCCTTAATCCCAGCCTAAGGCTCTTAATCTTAAGGCACTTAAACCCATCCTAGGCACCCTTAAACCCAGCCTAAGGCTCTTAAACCCAGCCTAAGCGCCCTTAAACTGAGTCTAAGCCCCCTTAAACCCAGCCTAAGGCTCTTAAACCCATCCTTAGCCCCTTAAAACCCAGCTTAAGGCCCTTAAAAGCCCCCAAACCCAGCCTAAGGCTCTTAAACCCAGCCTAAGGCTCTTAAAACTCAGCCTAAGCCCCCTTAAACACATCCTAAGGCTCTTAATCTTAAGGCACTTAAACCCATCCTAGGCACCCTTAAACCCAGCCTAAGGCTCTTAAACCCAGCCTAAGCCCCCTTAAACCCAGCCTAAGTCTCTTAAACCCAGCCTAAGCGCCCTTAAACTGAGTCTAAGCCCCCTTAAACCCAGCCTAAGGCTCTTAAACCCATCCTTAGCCCCTTAAAACCCAGCTTAAGGCCCTTAAAAGCCCCCAAACCCAGCCTAAGGCTCTTAAACCCAGCCTAAGGCTCTTAAAACTCAGCCTAAGCCCCCTTAAACACATCCTAAGGCTCTTAATCTTAAGGCACTTAAACCCATCCTAGGCACCCTTAAACCCAGCCTAAGGCTCTTAAACCCATCCTAAGCCCCCTTAAACCCAGCCTAAGGCTCTTAAACCCAGCCTAAGCACCCTTAAACTGAGTCTAAGCCCCCTTAAACCCAGCCTAAGGCTCTTAAACCCATCTTTAGCCCCTTAAAACCCAGCTTAAGGCCCTTAAAAACCCCCAAACCCAGCCTAAGGCTCTTAAACCCAGCCTAAGCCCCCTTAAACCCAGCCTAAGGCTCTTAAAACTCAGCCTAAGCCCCCTTAAACACATCCTAAGGCTTTTAATCTTAAGGCGCTTAAACCCATCCTCGGCACCCTTAAACCCAGCCTAAGGCTCTTAAACCCATCCTAGGCACCCTTAAACCCAGCCTAAGGCTCTTAAACCCAGCCTAAGCCCCCTTAAACCCAGCCTAAGGCTCTTAAACCCAGCCTAAGCGCCCTTAAACTGAGTCTAAGCCCCCCTTAAACCCAGCCTAAGGCTCTTAAACCCATCCTTAGCCCCTTAAAACCCAGCTTAAGGCCCTTAAAAGCCCCCAAACCCAGCCTAAGCCCCCTTAAACCCAGCCTAAGGCTCTTAAACCCAGCCTAAGCGCCCTTAAACTGAGTCTAAGCCCCCTTAAACCCAGCCTAAGGCTCTTAAACCCATCATTAGCCCCTTAAAACCCAGCTTAAGGCCCTTAAAAGCCCCCAAACCCAGCCTAAGGCTCTTAAACCCAGCCTAAGCCCCCTTAAACCCAGCCTAAGCCTCTTAAAACTCAGCCTAAGCCCCCTTAAACACATCCTAAGGCTCTTAATCTTAAGGCACTTAAACCCATCCTAGGCACCCTTAAACCCAGCCTAAGGCTCTTAAACCCGTCCTAGGCACCCTTAAACCCAGCCTAAGTCTCTTAAACCCAGCCTAAGCGCCCTTAAACTGAGTCTAAGCCCCCTTAAACCCAGCCTAAGGCTCTTAAACCCATCCTTAGCCCCTTAAAACCCAGCTTAAGGCCCTTAAAAGCCCCCAAACCCAGTCTAAGGCTCTTAAACCCAGCCTAAGTCCCCTTAAACCCAGCCTAAGGCTCTTAAAACTCAGCCTAAGCCCCCTTAAACACATCCTAAGGCTCTTAATCTTAAGGCACTTAAACCCATCCTAGGCACCCTTAAACCCAGCCTAAGGCTCTTAAACCCATCCTAGGCACCCTTAAACCCAGCCTAAGGCTCTTAAACCCAGCCTAAACGCCCTTAAACTGAGTCTAAGCCCCCTTAAAACCCAGCCTAAGGCTCTTAAACCCATCCTTAGCTCCTTAAAACCCAGCTTAAGGCCCTTAAAAGCCCCCAAACCCAGCCTAAGGCTCTTAAACCCAGCCTAAGGCTCTTAAAACTCAGCCTAAGCCCCCTTAAACACATCCTAAGGCTCTTAATCTTAAGGCACTTAAACCCATCCTAGGCACCCTTAAACCCAGCCTAAGGCTCTTAAACCCAGCCTAAGCGCCCTTAAACTGAGTCTAAGCCCCCTTAAGCCCAGCCTAAGGCTCTTAATCCTAAGGCTCTTAAACCCATCCTTAGCCCCCTTAAAAACCCAGTTTAAGGCCCTTAAAAGCCCCCAAAACCCCAGCCTAAGGCTCTTAATACCCAGCCTAAGCCCCCTTAAACCCAGCCTGAGGCTCTTAAAACTCAGCCTAGTGTGCTAAAATCCAGCCCCGGCCGCCCCAAAAGCATCACTTGAAAAGCCATCACAAACTGCTCAAAACTCAGCTTAAGCCCCCTAAAACCCATCCTAAGCCCCTTAAAACCCATCCTAATGCCCCCAAACCCCATCCTAAGCCCCTTCAAACCCATCCTAAGCCCCCCAAACCCTATCCTAAGCCCCTTCAAACCCATTCTAAGCCCCTTCAAACCCATTCCTAATGCCCCCAAACCCCCATCCTAAGCCCCTTCAAACCCATCCTAAGCCCCCCCAAACCCTATCCTAAGCCCCTTCAAACCCATTCTAAGCCCCTTCAAACCATCCTAAGGCCCTTAAAACCCCATCCTAAGCCCCTTAAAACCCATCCTAAGCTCCCCCTAAACCCATCCTAAGGCCCCAAAACCCCATCCTAAGCCCCTTAAAAACCCATCTTAATGCCCCCAAAACCCATCCTAAGCCCCCCCAAACCCATCCTAAGCCCCTTAAAACCCATCCTAATGCCTCCAACCCATCCTAAGCCCCTTAAAAACCCATCTTAATGCCCCCAAAAACCCATCCTAAGCCCCCCCAAACCCCATCCTAAGCCCCTTAAAACCCATCCTAATGCCTCCAACCCATCCTAACACCCCCAAACCCCATCCTGAGCCCCTTAAAACCCATCCTAAGCCCCTTCAAACCCCTCCTAAGCCCCCCCAAACCCCACAGAGCCACCCAGCGCTCATTTCTTTGGCGGGTTAACCTTTATTCCAATGGAGCCAAAAGCCGAAGGGTCGGGGTTGCGTGTCCCCCCCCTTCCCCAGTTAATGCCAAAAAACCAGCCAAAACGGCCCAAAAAAAGCTTCAAAGCCAAATCGGGGGCTGTTTTTTGGGGGGGTTCAAGAGGGTTTTGGGGTCCCATCATTTCCTCAGGGGGTCCCCAAAAGCCGTCGCGCTCAGCGGCGTCACCACTCGCAGGGGTTGGGGACTCAACACCACTTTGGGCAGCTGGAATTTGGGGGTCCCCGGCCCCCCAAAATGCAACTTGGGGCTCACCCGGCGCCTCGGCACAAATCTCAACATCGGGGA
>JAVLUU010000971.1:100000-105000 GCA_032206185.1 Columba guinea | reverse complement strand
TATCTTTCTTTCTTTCCTACGTTCTTTCTTTCTTTCTTTTTTCTTTCCTTCTTTTTTTTAATTTCTTTCTTACTTTCTTTCTTCCTTCTTTCTTTCTTTCCTACGTTCTTTCTTTCTTTCTTTCTTACGTTCTTTCTTTCTTTCTTTCTTTCTTTTTTCTTTCTCTTTCTTTCTTTCTTTTTTCTTTCTTTCTTTCTTTTTAATTTCTTTCTTTCTTTTTTCTTTCTTTCTTTCTTTCTTTTTTCTTTCTTTCTTTCTTTCTTTCTTTCTTTCTTATTTCTTCTTTCTTTCCTTTAAATTTTTTTCTTTCTTTCTTTCTATCTTTCTTTCTTTCTTACTTTCTTTCTTTCTTTCTTTCCTACGTTCTTTCTTTCTTTCTTTTTTATTCCTTTCTTTCTTTCTTTCTTTCTTTCTTTCTTTCTTTTTTCATTCTTTCTTTCTTTCTTTTTAATTTCTTTCTTTCTTTCTTTCTATTTTCTTTCTTTCTTTCTTTTCTTTCTTTCTTTCTTTCTTTCTTTTTATTTTCTTTCTTTTTTCTTTCTTTCTTTCTTTCTTTCCTACGTTCTTTCTTTCTTTCTTTTTTCTTCCTTTCTTTCTTTCTTTCTTTTTTCTTTCTTTCTTTCTTTTTTCTTTCTTTCTTTCTTTCTTTTTTCTTTCTTTCTTTCTTTCTTTCTTATTTTTCTTTCTTTCTTTTTAATTTCTTTCATTCTTTTTTTTTCTTTCTTTCTTTTTCTTTCTTTCTTTCTTTCTTTCTTTTTTACATTCTTGCTTTCTTTCTTTTTTCTTTCTTTCTTTCTTTTTTCTTTCTTTCTTTCTTTCTTTCTTTCTTTCTTTCTTTTTTCTTTCTTTCTTTTTCATTTCTTTCTTTCTTTTTTCTTTCTTTCTTTCTTTTTAATTTCTTTCTTTCTTTTTAATTTCTCTCTTTCTTTCTTTGTTTCTTTCTTTCTTTCTTTTCTTTCTTTCCTTCTTTCTTTCTTTCTTTTTTCTTTCTTTTTTCTTTCTTTCTTTTAATTTCTTTCTTTCTTTTTCCTTTCTTTCTTTCTTTTTTCTTTCTTTATTACTTTTTTCTTTCTTTCTTTCTTTCTTTCTTTCTTTCTTTTTTCTTTCTTTTTTTTAATTTCTTTCTTTCTTTCTTTTTTCTTTCTTTCTTTCTTTATTTATTTATCTCTTTCTTTCTTTTTTCCTTCTTTCTTTCTTTCTTTTTTCATCTATCTTTCTTTCTTTCTTTTTAATTTCCTTATTTCTTTTTTCTTCCTTTCTTTCTTTCTTTCTTTCTTTCTTTCTTTCCTACGTTCTTTCTTTTTTCTTTTTTCTTTCTTTCTTTCTTTCTTTCTTTTTTCTTTCTTTCTTTCTTTCTTTCTTTCTTCTTTCTTTCTTTCTTTCTTTTTTCTTTCTTTCTTTCTTTCTTTTTTCTTCTTTCTTTCTTTTTAATTTCTTTCTTTCTTTCTTTCTTTCTATCTTTCTTTCTTTCTTTCTTACTTTCTTTATTTCTTCCTTTCCTACGTTCTTTCTTTCTTTTTTCTTTCTTTCTTTCTTTCTTTCTTTCTCTTTTCTTTCTTTCTTTCTTTCTTTTTTTCTTTCTTTATTTTAATTTCTTTCATTCTTTTTTCTTTCTTTCTTTCTTTTTCTTTCTTTCTTTCTTTCTTTCTTTCTTTCCTACGTTCTTTCTTTCTTTCTTTTTTCTTTCTTTCTTTCTTTCTTTCTTTATTAATTTTTCTTTCATTCTTTCTTTCTTTTTTCTATCTTTCTTTCTTTTTTCTTTCTTTCTTTCTTTCTTTCTTTCTTTCTTTCTTTCTTTCTTTCCTACGTTCTTGCTTTGTTTCTATCTTTGTTTCTTTCTTTCTTTCTTTCCTACGTTCTTGCTTTCTTTCTTTTTTCTTTCTTTCTTTCTTTTTTCTTTCTTTCTTTCTTTTTTCTTTCTATCTTCCTTAAATTCTTTCTTTTTTCTTCTTTCTTTCTTTTTAATTTCTTTCTTTCTTTCTATCTTTCTTTCTTTCTTTCTTACTTTCTTTCTTTCTTTCTTTCCTACGTTCTTTCTTTCTTTTTTCTTTCTTTCTTCTTTCTTTCTCTTTTCTTTCTTTCTTTCTTTTTTTTCTTTCTTTCTTTTTAATTTCTTTCATTCTTTTTTCTTTCTTTCTTTCTTTTTCTTTCTTTCTTTCTTTCTTTCTTTCTTTCTTTCCTACGTTCTTGCTTTCTTTCTTTTTCTTTCTTTCTTTCTTTTTTCTTTCTTTCTTTCTTTCTTTCTTTCTATTTTCTTTCTTTCTTTCTTTCTTTTTAATTTCTTTCTTTCTTTTTCTTTCTTTCTTTCTTTCTTTCTTTTTAATTTCTTTCTTTCTTTTTAATTTCTCTCTTTCTTTCTTTGTTTCTTTCTTTCTTTCTTTTTTTTTTCTTTCCTTCTTTCTTTCTTTCTTTTTTTTTTCTTTCTTTTTTCTTTCTTTCTAATTTCTTTCTTTCTTTTTCCTTTCTTTCTTTCTTTTTTCTTTCTTTATTACTTTTTTCTTTCTTTCTTTCTTTCTTTCTTTCTTTTTTCTTTCTTTCTTTCTTTCTTTCTTTCTTTCTTTCTTTCTTTCTTTCTTTCTTTCTTTTTTCTTTCTTTCTCTCTTTCTTTTTCCTTTCTTTCTTTCTTTCTTTCTTTCTTCTTTTTTCTTTCTTTCTTTCTTTCTTTCTTTTTTCTTTCTTTCTTTTTTCTTTTTTCTTTTTTTTCTTTTTTCTTTCTTTTTTTCTTTCTTTCTTCTTTTTTCTTTCTTTCTTTCTTTCTTTCTTTCTTTTTAATGTCTTTCTTTCTTTCTTTCTATCTTTGTTTCTTTCTTTCTTTCTTTCTTTCCTACGTTCTTTCTTTCTTTCTTTTTTCTTTCTTTCTTTCTTTCTTTTTAATTTCTTTCTTTCTTTTTTCTTTCTTTCTTTCTTTCTTTCTTTTTTCTTTCTTTCTTTCTTTCTTTCTTTCTTTCTTTCTTTCTTTCTTTCTTTTTAATTACTTTCTTTCTTTTTTCTTTCTTTCTATCTTTCTTTTTTCTTTCTTTCTTTCTTTCATTCTTTCTTTCTTTCTATTTTCTTTCTTTCTTTCTTTCTTTTTATTTTCTTTCTTTTTTCCTTCTTTCTTTCTTTCTTTCTTTCTTTCCTACGTTCTTTCTTTCTTTCTTTTTTCTTCCTTTCTTTCTTTCTTTTTTTCTTTCTTTCTTCTTTCTTTCTTTCTTTCTTTTTTCTTTCTTTCTTTCTTTCTTTCTTTCTTCTTCTTTCTTTCTTTTTAATTTCTTTCTTTCTTTCTTTCTTTCCTACATTCTCGCTCTCTTTCTTTTTTCTTTCTTTCATTCTTTTTTCTTTCTTTCTTTTTCTTTCTTTCTTTCTTTCTTTCTTTTTTCTTTCTTTCTTACGTTCTCGCTCTCTTTCTTTTTTCTTTCTTTCTTTCTTTCTTTTTTCTTTCTTTCTTTTTTCTTCTTTCTTTCTTTCTTTCTTTCTTTTTCTTTTTTCTTTCTTTTTAATTTCTTTCTTTCTTTCTGTCTATCTTTCTTTCTTTGTTACTTTCTTTCTTTCTTTCTTTCCTACGTTCTTTCTTTCTTTCTTTTTTCTTTCTTTCTTTCTTTCTTTTTTTTTTCTTTCTTTCTTTCTTTTTCCTTTTTTTCATTCTTTTTAATTTTTTTCTTTCTTTCTATCTTTCTTTCTTTCCTACGTTCTTTCTTTCTTTCTTTTTTCTTTCTTTCTTTCTTTCTTTTTTCATTCTTTCTTTCCTTCTTTTTTCTTTTATCTTTCTTTCTTTTTTCTTTCTTTCTTTCTTTCTTTCTTTTTTCTTTCTTTCTTTTTAATTTCTTTCTTTCTTTCTTTTTTCTTTCTTTCTTTCTTTCTTTATTTCTTTCTTTCTTTTTTCCTTCTTTCTTTCTTTCTTTTTTCATTTATCTTTCTTTCTTTCTTTTTAATTTCTTTCTTTCTTTTTTCTTCCTTTCTTTCTTTTTTCTTTCCTTCTTTCTTTCTATCCTACGTTCTTTCTTTCTTTCTTTTTTTTCTTTCTTTCTTTTTTCTTTCTTTCTTTCTTTCTTTTTTCTTTCTTTCTTTCTTTTTAATTTCTTTCTTTCTTTCTTTCATTCTTTCTTTCCTACGTTCTTTCTTTCTTTCTTTTTTTCTTTCTTTTTTCTTTCTTTCTTTCTTTCTTTCCTACGTTCTTTCTTTCTTTCATTTTTCTTTCTTTCTTTCTTTCTTTCTTTCTTTTTTCTTTCTTTCTAACTCTGTTTCTTTCTTTCTTTCTTTCTTTCTTTCTTTCTTTCTTTCCTAAGTTCTCGCTTTCTTTCTTTTTTCTTTCTTTCTTTCTTTCTTTTTTCTTTTTTTCTTTCTTTTTTCTTTCTTTCTTTCTTTCTTTCTTTTTTCTTTTTTCTTTCTTTTTAATTTTTTTCTTTCTTTCTTTCTATCTTTCTTTCTTTCTTTCTTACTTTCTTTCTTTCTTTCCTACGTTCTTACTTTCTTTCTTTTTTCTTTCTTTCTTTCTTTTTTCTTTCTTACTTTCTTTTTTCTTTCTTTTTTTCTTTCTTTTTAATTTCTTTCTTTCTTTTTTCTTTCTTTCTTTCTTTTTTCTTTCTTTCTTTCATTCTTTCTTTCTTTATTTCTTTCTTTTTAATTTCTTTCTTTCTTTTTTCTTTCTTTCTATATTTCTTTTTTCTTTCTTTCTTTCTTTCTTTCTTTCCTTCTTTCTTTCTTTCTTTTTAATTTCTTTCTTTCTTTCATTTTCTTTCTTTCTTTCTTTTTAATTTCTTTCTTTCTTTCTTTCTTTCTTTCTTTCTTTGTTTCCTACGTTCTTTCTTTCTTTCTTTTTTCTTTCTTTCTTTCTTTCTTTCTTTCTTTCTTTCTTTCTTTCTTTTTTCTTTATTTCTTTCATTCTTTCTTCTTTCTTTCTTTTTTCTTCCTTTCTTTCTTTCTTTCTTTTTTCTTCTTTTTTTCTTTCTTTCTTTCTTTATTTCTTCCTTTCCTACGTTCTTTCTTTCTTTCTTTTCTCTTTCTTTCTTTCTTTCTTTCTT
>JAVLUU010000971.1:60000-65000 GCA_032206185.1 Columba guinea | reverse complement strand
CTTTCCTACGTTCTTGCTTTCTTTCTTTTTTCTTTCTTTTTCTTTCTTTTTTTTTCTTTCTTTCCTTCTTTCTTTCTTTCTTTCTTTTTTCATTCTTTTTTTCTTTTTTCTTTCTTTCTTTCTTTCTTTTTTCTTTCTTTCTTTCTTTCTTTCTTTCTTTTTTTCTTTCTTTCTTCTTTCGTTCTTTCTTTCTTTCCTACGTTCCTTCTTTCTTTCTTTCTTTCTTTTTTTTTTCTTTCTTTCTTTCTTTTTCCTTTTTTTCATTCTTTTTAATTTTTTTCTTTCTTTCTATCTTTCTTTCTTTCCTACGTTCTTTCTTTCTTTCTTTTTTCTTTCTTTCTTTCTTTCTTTCTTTCTTTTTTCTTTCTTTCTTTTTAATTTCTTTCTTTCTTTCTTTTTTCTTTCTTTCTTTCTTTATTTCTTTCTTTCTTTTTTCCTTCTTTCTTTCTTTCTTTTTTCATTTACCTTTCTTTCTTTCTTTTTAATTTCTTTCTTTCTTTTTTCTTCCTTTCTTTCTTTTTTCTTTCTTTCTTTCTTTCTTTCTTTCCTACGTTCTTTCTTTCTTTCTTTTTTTTCTTTCTTTCTTTTTTCTTTCTTTCTTTCTTTCTTTTTTCTTTCTTTCTTTCTTTTTAATTTCTTTCTTTCCTTCTTTCTTTCTTTCTTTTCTTTCTTTCTAACTCTGTTTCTTTCTTTCTTTCTTTCTTTTTTCTTTCTTTCCTACGTTCTCGCTTTCTTTCTTTTTTCTTTCTTTCTTTCTTTTTTCTTTCTTTCTTTCTTTTTTCTTTCTTTCTTACTTTCTTTTTTCTTTCTTTTTTCTTTCTTTTTAATTTCTTTCTTTCTTTTTTCTTTCTTTCTTTCTTTTTTCTTTCTTTCTTTCTTTCTTTCTTTCTTTCTTTCTTTCTTTCTTTCTTTTTAATTTCTTTCTTTCTTTTTTCTTTCTTTCTATATTTCTTTTTTCTTTCTTTCTTTCTTTCTTTCTTTCCTTCTTTCTTTCTTTCTTTTTAATTTCTTTCTTTCTTTCATTTTCTTTCTTTCTTTCTTTTTAATTTCTTTCTTTCTTTCTTTCTTTCTTTCTTTGTTTCCTACGTTCTTTCTTTCTTTCTTTTTTCTTTCTTTCTTTCTTTCTTTCTTTCTTTCTTTTTTCTTTATTTCTTTCATTCTTTCTTCTTTCTTTTTTCTTTCTTTCTTTCTTTCTTTCTTTTTTCTTCTTTTTTTCTTTCTTTCTTTCTTTATTTCTTCCTTTCCTACGTTCTTTCTTTCTTTCTTTTCTCTTTCTTTCTTTCTTTCTTTCTTTATTACTCTTTTATTTCTTTCTTTCTTTCTTTTTTCTATATTTCTTTCTTTTCTCTTTCTTTCTTTCTTTCTTTCTTTCTTTCTTTCTTTCTTTCCTACGTTCTTGCTTTCTTTCTTTTTTCTTTCTTTCTTTCTTTTTTCTTTCTTTCTTCCTTTTTTCTTTCTATCTTCCTTTCTTTCTTTCTTTTTTCTTCTTTCTTTCTTTTTAATTTCTTTCTTTCTTTCTATCTTTCTTTCTTTCTTTCTTATTTCTGTCTTTCTTTCTTTCATTTTTCTTTCTTTCTTTTTATTTTCTTTCTTTCTTTTTAATTTCTTTCTTTCTTTCTTTTTTCTTTCTTTCTTTCTTTTTTCTTTCTTTCATTCTTTTTTCTTTCTTTCTTTTTTTCTTTCTTTCTTTCTTTCCTACGTTCTTGCTTTCTTTCTTTTTTCTTTCTTTCTTTCTTTCTTTCTTTCTTTCTTTTTAATTTCTTTCTTTCTTTATTCTTTCTTTCTTTCTTTTTAATTTCTTTCTTTCTTTTTAATTTCTTTCTTTCTTTTTTCTTTCTTTCTTTTTAATTACTTTCTTTCTTTCTTTCTTCTTTCTTTCTTTCTTTCTTTCTTTCTTTCTTTCTTTCTTTCTTTCATTCTTTTTTCTTTCTTTCTTTCTTTTTTCTTTCTTTCTTTCTTTCCTATGTTCTTTCTTTCTTTCTTTCTTTCTTTTGTCTTTCTTTCTTTCTTTCTTTCTTTATTCTTTTTTTCTTTCAATCTTTGTTTCTTTCTTTCTTTCTTTCTTTCTTTCTTTCATTCTTTCTTTCCTACGTTCTTGCTTTCTTTCTTTTTTCTTTCTTTCTTTCGTTCTTTTTTCTTTCTTTCTTTCTTTTTTCTTTCTTTCTTTCTTTTTAATTTCTTTCTTTCTTTTTTCTTTCTTTCTTTCTTTCTTTTTTCTTCTTTCTTTCTTTTAAATTTTTTTCTTTCTTTCTTTCTATCTTTCTTTCTTTCTTTCTTACTTTCTTTCTTTCTTTCTTTCCTACGTTCTTGCTTTCTTTCTTTTTTCTTTCTTTCTTTCTTTCTTTCTTTCTTTCTTTTTTCTTTCTTTCTTTTTTCTTTCTTTCTTTCTTTTTAATTTCTTTCTTTCTTTTTTCTTTCTTTCTTTCTTTCTTTCTTTTTTCTTCTTTCTTTCTTTTAAATTTTTTTCTTTCTTTCTTTCTATCTTTCTTTCTTTCTTTCTTACTTTCTTTCTTTCTTTCTTTCCTACGTTCGTTCTTTCTTTCTTTTTTCTTTCTTTCTTACGTTCTCGCTCTCTTTCTTTTTTCTTTCTTTCTTTCTTTCTTTTTTCTTTCTTTCTTTTTTCTTCTTTCTTTCTTTCTTTCTTTCTTTTTTCTTTTTTCTTTCTTTTTAATTTCTTTCTTTCTTTCTTTCTATCTTTCTTTCTTTGTTACTTTCTTTCTTTCTTTCCTACGTTCTTTCTTTCTTTCTTTTTTCTTTCTTTCTTTCTTTCTTTTTTCTTTCTTACTTTCTTTTTTCTTTCTTTCTTTCTTTCTTTTTAATTTCTTTCTTTCCTTTTTCTTTCTTTCTTTCTTTCTTTCTTTTTTCTTTCTTTCTTTCTTTCTTTCTTTCTTTCTTTCTTTCTTTCTTTTTAATTTCTTTCTTTCTTTTTTCTTTCTTTCTATCTTTCTTTTTTCTTTCTTTCTTTCTTTCTTCTTTCTTTCTTTCTTTTTAATTTCTTTCTTTCTTTCATTTTCTTTCTTTCTTTCTTTTTTCTTTCTTTCTTTCTTTCTTTCTTTCTTTCTTTCTTTCTTTCTTTCCTACGTTCTTTCTTTCTTTCTTTTTTCTTTCTTTCTTTCTTTCTTTCTTTCTTTTTTCTTTCTTTCTTTCTTTCTTTCTTCTTTCTTTCTTTCTTTCTTTTTTCTTTCTTTCTTTCTTTCTTTCTTTCTTTCTTTCTTTCTTTCTTTCTTTTTTCTTCTTTCTTTCTTTTTAATTTCTTTCTTTCTTTATTTCTTTCTTTCTATCTTTCCTTCTTTCTTTCTTACTTTCTTTATTTCTTCCTTTCCTAAGTTCTTTCTTTCTTTCTTTTTTCTTTCTTTCTTTCTTTCTTGCTTTCTTTTTTCTATCTTTCTTTCTTTTTCCTTTCTTTCTTTCTTTCTTTCTTTCCTACGTTCTTGCTTTGTTTCTATCTTTGTTTCTTTCTTTCTTTCTTTCTTTCCTACTTTCTTGCTTTCTTTCTTTTTTCTTTCTTTCTTTTTTCTTTCTTCTTTCTTTTTTCTTTCTATCTTCCCTTCCTTCTTTCTTTTTTCTTCTTTCTTTCTTTTTAATTTCTTTCTTTCTTTCTATCTGTCTTTCTTTCTTTCTTACTTTCTTTCTTTCCTTCTTTCCTACGTTCTTTCTTTCTTTTTTCTTTCTTTCTTTCTTTCTTTTTTCTGTATTTCTTTCTTTTTTCTTTTCTTTCTTTCTTTCTTTCTTTTTAATTTCTTTCTTTCTTATTTCTTTCTTTC
This sequence comes from Columba guinea, assembly GCA_032206185.1. NCBI lineage: Eukaryota > Metazoa > Chordata > Aves > Columbiformes > Columbidae > Columba > Columba guinea. The sequence continues at coordinate 61,236 of JAVLUU010000971.1, read as the reverse complement.
TTTCTTTTTTCTTTCTTTCTTTCTTTTTAATTTCCTTCTTTCTTTTTAATTTCTTCCTTTCTTTTTTCTTTCTTTCTTTCTTTCTTTTTAATTTCTTTCTTTCTTTCTTTCTTTCTTTCTTTCTTTCTTTCTTTCTTTCTTTTTTCTTTCTTTATTACTTTTTTCTTTCTTTCTTTCTTTCTTTCTTTCTTTCTTTCTTTCTTTCTTTCTTTTTTCTTTCTTCCTTTCTTTTTAATTTCTTTCATTCTTTTTCTTTCTTTCTTTCCTTTTTTTTCTTTCTTTCTTTCTTTCCTACGTTCTTGCTTTCTTTCTTTTTTCTTTCTTTTTCTTTCTTTTTTTTCTTTCTTTCCTTCTTTCTTTCTTTCTTTTTTCATTCTTTCTTTCTTTTTTCTTTCTTTCTTTCTTTCTTTTTTCTTTCTTTCTTTCTTTCTTTCTTTTTTTCTTTCTTTCTTCTTTCTTTCTTTCTTTCTTTCTTACGTTCCTTCTTTCTTTATTTCTTTCTTTTTTTTTCTTTCTTTCTTTCTTTTTACTTTTTTTCATTCTTTTTAATTTTTTTCTTTTTTTCTATCTTTCTTTCTTTCCTACGTTCTTTCTTTCTTTCTTTTTTCTTTCTTTCTTTCTTTCTTTCTTTTTTCATTCTTTCTTTCCTTCTTTTATCTTTTTTCTTTCTTCCTTTTTTCTTTCTTTCTTTCTTTCTTTCTTTTTTCTTTCTTTCTTTTTAATTTCTTTCTTTCTTTCTTTTTTCTTTCTTTCTTTCTTTCTTTATTTCTTTCTTTCTTTTTTCCTTCTTTCTTTCTTTCTTTTTTCATTTATCTTTCTTTCTTTCTTTTTAATTTCTTTCTTTCTTTTTTCTTCCTTTCTTTCTTTTTTCTTTCTTTCTTTCTTTCTTTCTTTCCTACGTTCTTTCTTTCTTTCTTTTTTTTCTTTCTTTCTTTTTTCTTTCTTTCTTTCTTTCTTTTTTCTATCTTTCTTTCTTTTTCCTTTCTTTCTTTCTTTCTTTCTTTCTTTCCTACGTTCTTGCTTTGTTTCTTTGTTTCTTTCTTTCTTTCTTTCTTTCCTACTTTCTTGCTTTCTTTCTTTTTTCTTTCTTTCTTTTTTCTTTCTTCTTTCTTTTTTCTTTCTATCTTCCTTTCCTTCTTTCTTTTTTCTTCTTTCTTTCTTTTTAATTTGTTTCTTTCTTTCTTTCTATCTTTCTTTCTTTCTTTCTTAATTTCTTTCTTTCTTTCTTTCTTACTT
>JAVLUU010000970.1:0-50539 GCA_032206185.1 Columba guinea | reverse complement strand
AAGAGAAGAGAAGAGAAGAGAAGAGATCATCATCCTATCATTCTATTATTCTGAGGTCTTCTGGGAGGCATGACCAGCCTGTGGGCCGAGGAGCCAGGTCTTGCTCAAATGCTCAGGGAACAGCCGATCGCCAGTGTTGGGGTCAGGAAGGAATTTTCCCCCGGGGCAGACTGGCCCTGGTCCCCGGGGTTTTTTTGCCTTCCTCTGCAGCATTGAGCGTGACCACCTGTCAGAGCTCCTCTGGGCCCTTTTGGCTCAGTTCATGCCCACTGCTCTTGCCCTCCAAGGCACCACTCGTGCCCTGGCTTTCTCGGGTTCTTTCTCCCAGGGCAAGTTTGCAGCAGGAGCCAGCTCTCCTCCTTCTCCTTCTATTAAAATTTGTAATTTTAATAAAATAAATATAAATATAAAAAAAAAAAAATTCTGTTTCCAGTTGTATCCTTTGTGTATGTGTCCCTGAATCTGTTTTTGGATCTAAAACCTGTCTGGCATTTCAGTCGAACAGTCCCATCTTTATTGGACTCATTGTGAGCGTACAGAATAGAGCAGCACAGCACAGCACAGCACAGCATCGTTGTGCTCAGTAGTTGTGCCTGGAGCACGATGAGCTCTGAGCCAGGCCTGAGGACTCCATCCAGGAGAGCCGCTCTCTGCAGGGCAGGGCCCAGGCCCGTCCAGGAGATGGGGCAGAGACAGGCACACACACCTACAACATGGCTCAGGCAGGCACCAGAGGTCCCAGGCTGAGCTGAGACACGTCCCCTGGGCCCCTGCAGGAGATGGTCCCCAGGGAGGCCGGTCCCAGCCACTGAGGCCTTTGAGCACCCCCAAGACCCTGTAGACACGGGTGGCTGGCAGCTTTGGAGACTGAGTCTTGGCCCAGATGGACCTTCTCTCTGATCAGGACTTTTGTTCTCAGATTCTTTTCTTTAGGTATGTTTTTTCCAAAGCAAAGATCTCAGGCATTACTAAAAAGGAGAACAAGGAGAAAAAGAAATCCATGTCACACACCACACACTATCCCATGTGTGTATGAGTTTTGACGCAAATGTCCAAAATGGCAGTAGCTTCCTTACTCTTTGAGTACTCAAAAGAGTATCTCTTAAAGGCTTTCCAGAAGTTCTGAACCTCTTCCCACCAATCAAGGTAGGCAAATAACTCTGAGAAAGGTGCAAGTCACACAGGAGGTGTGGAAGGTTTACCCTGCGGCTGAAGTGCATTTTGCATCCCCTGTACAGATGGCCAACTGTGGATCTTGGTTTGGGTAGAAAAGGAAACATGACTGCAATAGCAGCAATGGACTCTTTTTGCTCATTTGGGAAGAGTCATCATTTGCCTGGCTGTGCTTTGGAAATGGATTCAAAGCGAGTCTTATTTCCATGGCGGTCTGTTGGCACTGTCCAGCACAGCCTATGGCTCTGGTCACACTTGGGATTTTCTCCACGCTGCAGTGGTGGAAACCATCCTGTTATCCCCTCAGAAAAGGCTTTGTGGCCCTGGTCCTCCTCGCTGTGGGGCCTCATGGACATCAGTTCTGGTGCAGAGAGGGGACAGCTACCAGGGCTCTTCTCTTGGTTGCAGGGCTGGTTTCTGCCATGACTGGAGAGAAGAGCAGGAGCTTTGTCCTGGAGAGCCAAAGGGCAGAGAAGGCATCAGGGACAGCCAGCAGCTGTGCCCAGCACGTGGCCACCAAGGGCAGGGACAGCCCCCTGGAACTCCTGGGCACCGGGACTGCCTTGGGGCCAGCACCTCAAAGGCTTCCTGCAAAGGGTGCCAGGTGGGGCTGTGGGTGGGGGGGCTTTGCAGCTTCCCCCTGCTAGGGAAAGGAGGAGAAAGGAAAGAAGGGAGGTGAGGTATAGTTCAGCTGTAAGGGACCTATAATGACCATCTAGTCCCACTGCATGACCAATTCAAGGCTGATCTAAAGTTAAAACAGGGTAGTAAGTGCATTGGCCAAATGCCTCTTGAATGCTGAGGCTTGGGGCATCAACCAGCTGTCACAGAATCACAGAATGGTTGGGCTTGAAAGGGACCTCTGGAGATCATCTAGCCCAACCCACCTGCTAAAGCAGGTTCGCCCAGAGCAGATCGCACAGGAAGGTGTCCAGGCAGGTTTTGAATGTCTCCAGAGGACGACACTCCACAACCTCTCTGGACAGCCTGTTCCAGTGCTCAGGCACCCTCACAGTAAAGAAGTTTTTCCTAATATTCAGATGGGACCTCCTATGCTGTGCCTGTTGCCCCTCATCCTATCGTTCAGAAGTCTGTTCCAGTATTTGACCACACTCTCAGTAGAGGCTCAAGTCTGAACTTCCTCTGACCCAGGTTTGCACCATTCACACATGTCCTGTCACTGGATACCAGGGACAAGAGACCAGCACTTCCCTATACACTTCCCTCCTCAGGAACTTTTAGAGGGCAATGAGCTTGCTCATCAGCTTCCTTCTCTCCAAACTAGAGAAAGCCAGATTGCTCAGCCACTCCTCAGAGGACATGCCTTCCGGTCGCTCACCAGCTTTGTTGCTCTCTGGACACATTGGAATACTTCAACATCCTTGTCAAATCGTGGGGCCCAGAACTGCACACAGCACTCAAGGTGAGGCCACAGCAACTCTGAATACAGCAGGATAATCACCTCCTTTGAGCGGTTGGTTCTGCTCTGTTTGATGTACCCCAGGATGGGATTTGCACTCTTGGCTGCCAGGGCACACACTGCTGACTCTTGTTGAGCCTCCTGTCAACCAGCGCCCCAAGGCTCCTTTCTGCAGGGCTGCTCTCCAGCCAATCCTCTCCCCATTTAGACTTGTGCTTGGCATTACTTTATCCCAGGTGCAGAAGCCGGCATGTGGACTTGTTAGATCACTGCCTAATGCTCCAATCTATCTAGATCGTTCTGCAAGGTTCCTTGTCCCTCGGGATAGTCATCAGCACCTCCGAGGATGGTATTATCAGAAAATTTTTCAGTTTTCATTGGAAAAAAAGGACACTTTGCAGGCAGACACAGCAGAGGGTGTAACCCCAAGTTTTGTTCTATTGCTGAAAATTTTTTCCAGCACCTGATCAGCACATCAAGGTGAGTCCATCTCTGTCATTAGTGAATGCACTAAAGGAGGAGCTTAAAAAATCATCCCCCTGAAGTTAAAAATAAGACATATAAGAAATGCAGTTGGTTTTCATTTTCCCACTCACATCAAAAAATTGAAGTGTTCCACTTGCAAGTTCTCTCGGTGAGCATGGAAGCAACACATTTGTAAGGAAAACAGAGGTGCTTAGTTTTGTAATGATACGAACTGGAGGGAAATCACAAGTTATGTCGCGATGCATGAGAGTATTGCAAGAACTGACCACACCATCTCAATTTAGGTTGGGAATTAGTCAACTCTGGACATCACTAAGTGGGAATGTAAATTGGGAATCAGTTTGGCATCAATTTGGTAAGAGGATTTGTAACGTTCACACTGTTCTCCTGCTTCTGTTCCCACTGCTGGGGGCAAAAATGTCCTTGTTGTCAATAACACTCAATAAATGGCATGTGATAGAAAAATAACCAACAAGATGAGCAGCCGCCCATGTTCTGGTTTTGGAGATTCATCTGCCTGGGGACTTTTAGGACAGTGGAACTGGCTGAGTAGACTGGGTAGGTTATTATTTTGTTTCTAGAGAGAATTAAGCTAAGTCTAATTGGAGTCACTTAAATCCAGAATGTGAGGGCACAGGTTCACGGTGAGACCAGAGGATGTGAAGACCCTTTGTAGCAGAGGATCTGCCCATGGGCCTGTATTTACTCTTCTGCAGTTAATGAAGCGCTTCCAACACAGCACCACCTTGCATTACCCCAAGTGCTTGAATTAGGGATAATTACCACGTCTGAGCTGTCAGGCAGCCATTTGCCAGCCCACAGAACCTGGTGCCTGAGCCCAGAGGCTATGCCTATGCTTTCACACCTATGCTTTCCATAGCAGGTGCCCTGGGGTTTAGCTGAGACCTGCTCCCCCACCTGTTTTCCTACCTGAACAACTAGGAAGTGAGAGAGGCCACATGCCAAACACATGGAGCCGGCACCAAAAGGTTGAGATTCTTTAATGGAATAGACGTAGGCTGGCAGGTTCCTGTACCCATGGCAGCACTTTCGCAGAGCAATTCATCACCATCATGTACTAGAGGATTGTTTTTCATAGTTTCTTTTAGTAACTTTAAAGGCAAAGAGAAGAAGTTCCTTTGTATCTGAATAACCTCCTCAGTAATTTCATGCCACCCGCCATTCCCAGGTGGTTTCAGCCATGCCCAGTGCGTGACCACCAAGAGCATGTGGACTTGTTAGATTTTATGCCATTTATCATCGCCTAATGCTCCAATCTATCTAGATCGTTCTACAAGGCTCCTTGTCCCTCAGGATAGTCATCAGCACCTCCGAGGATGGTATTATCAGAAAATTTGCATTAAATTCCTGCATCCAGATTATTGATAAAAACATTGGACAGACCTGGCCCTAGGACTGATTCCTAAGGAACATCACTGGTGGCTTCCGTGAAGAATTTTTTCCTCATAACTAATCTAAACCTCTCCGTGTGCAACTTGAGGCCATTTCCTCTTGTCCTATCACTTGCTACTTGGGAGAAGAGACCAACAACCTCCATGATAAAACCTCCTTTCAGGCAGCTGTAGAGAGTAATAAGGTCTCTCCTCAGCCTCCTGTTCTCAAGGCTGAACAGCCCCAGCTCCCTCAACCACTCCTCGTCAGACTGGTGCTCCAGACCCTTCACCAGCCTTGTCACCCTCCTCTGAACTCTCTCCAGCACCTCAATGTCTTCCTTGCCATGACGGGCCTAAAACTGCCCCCAGGATACAAGGTGCAGCCTCACCAGTGCCCAGTACAAAGGGATGATCACTTCTCTAGTCCTGCTAAAGCTCTGATTGAATCAAGGCTTGAACACCTTGGTGTGACCCAGTTGGTGACAGGTTGAACTGCAGACTCCTGAGGTCCCTTCAACCTCAGTTCTCTCATGATCCCATTGTGATGTTTGGCTCTGTTTCTAACTGGAGCAGAGCAGACGATGATGGGGCAGGATCCACCTGTGCTGTAGGTGACCATCTAAACCAACATCTCAGCCCGTGAACCAGCCAACCCCTCAGTGTGACTCGCTCTGGGCAACGTGTGAGGAGTCCTGGGCAGGGAAGGTTCAGAGGGCATGGGGTGCTGTGCAAGATACAACATGATCTTGGCTTCATGCCTGCAGGCCCATCAGATGTCAGCTGATGTCAATGAAAATTAAAATAAGAGGAACTGAAGACAAAGATCCAAAGCAGAGGAAGGTGTCAACATACTTTTTTTTGTTTCTTTGGTGTGATGTCTTTTCTTTGAAAAGGAAAGAGTTTTCCAGAACTGGGCATGGATTTAGGACACAAATGTCTCCAGCTCCAGAGACACAAACACCTGGTGCCAGTGTAGATGCTCCGGGAACCCCTGCCCAGGCTCCACCTGCACTGCAAGGTGCTCTGGTCTCCCCAGGTCCTGTGTGATAGATGCCAATCCCAAACCAGCACCTCAGGTACGCTGGGCCCCTAAAATGGCCTTGGCTGTTTATGGTGAGACAGCTGATGACTGATGTCTGCTTGGAAATGTGCACTTTATTGTTGTTGTTTTGTTTGTGGTTTGTTTTGTTGTTGTTGCTGTTTTGGTTTTGGTTTTGGTTGTTGTTATTGTTTAGTTGGTTTGGGCTGTTTTTGCTTTGGTTTTGTGGGGTTTTTTGTTTCTTTTATTTTTTTGTTGTTTGTTTGATTGGAGATTTTGTTTATTTTTTGTTTAAACATATTATAATTTAAAAGAAAAAACCAAGAAGTGAATTATGAGGTATTGTAATAAGGGAAAGAGAAGAAATATTGGTCTTCCCCTGTACTTCTATTACCAACACTCTATTATTTCATCTCCCTCGTCATTCAGGAGTTCCCACCTCTCCTGATTAAATGTCCCTGTCAAAGGACAACTTTCCAGCACTGTGTGGACGTTTGCCCTTCCCAGTGCTCTCAGGTTCCTCTTCCACTTGCTCTTTGGTCATTCAGTGGCCTCTCAGCTGTCTGGTTTCTGCTTTGAGCTTCAGGGAGTTACAAACTTGCCCCATTCTTCAGAGCTCTAATTAACGTGGCAGTCAACACGTTCATTGTGTTTGTTTCTATCCTCTCCTATCTCTCTGTCTAAACCAGTTCTTGTGTGGGTGTCCCTTGTGGATGCTGGACCTCACCAGATCCAGCTCACACACACAGCTGAGGAAAGTGTTTTGCTGTTTATTAAACTGTGCAGTGTTTGCACAGGAGAGCAGGTGGAGCTGGTGCACAGGAGCTGCAGCATCTCCTGCAGAGCTCAGTGGAGAAGTCTGATGGAGGAAAAGTGATGCAGTCTCTGGTGGCCAATGAGGGAACCGGCAGACTGGGGGTGGGGGTGAGGAGCCAGGTTGTCCATACAGTGTCCAGCCTCAAGGACTGTTCTCCTGCCTGTCCAGATGTCTTCAGGAGACCCTCGGAATCAATGTCCAGTGTAGAATGCTGCTGTCACTTCTTTCATACACTGAAAAATGATAGAAAACACCCTGGAAAGAAAAAACCCTCCTTTATGAAATCTTCCTTGAAATCTTCATCAGCAAGAGTCCCATTGAAACCTCTCCAGTTAGTTCTACAAGTCTGGAAGGTTTAAAGAAAATTACGGAAAGAAACATTGCTCGTTAGGGCTTTCTGTGTTTTAATGAGCCCCGTGGCGTATTTGGTGCTGAGTCCATGAACTTCAGATACCAAGGACAGACTGAAGAATCTGCTCAAGAAGTCCAAGTCAGAACAAACTCCAAAGTACCTTGAAGCATTAATGGGCCCCACTGAGGGCTGTTCCTGACAAAGCCTCCCCAGGGACTCGTTAGAGCAGATAATTGGAGGCAGTGATTGCATCAGGCAAAGGCAAAGTGCAGTAGCTCTGATGCTGAGAAAGCCCTTGGTTTGTCTGATGAAGGACAATGGCCAAGCCTTGAGCCACTGCCCCTGGGAAGGGAGATCCTGTCCCTCACGTGTGGCTCAGGGCTCTTCCTGAGGCTGTGGGGAGTGCGATGCCCAGTGCAGGACAATGGAGTGACACTCCCTGGGGGTGCAAGGAGGCAATGAGGTGCCATGGCCATGACAACCATGTGTCTCCTCTTAGGCCTCGCTGGCAGGGACATCAGCCATAGCCAAGGGAACAAAGACCTTGGCTCTTTCAGGGACATCCAGCCTTGCCAGCGCTCTTGGCCATGTTCACCATGGTCCATCCTGCACTGTTTCAGGCCTGTGGCTGTTTCCCCACAGGCTGCAGACACCCCATGCGCTTCCCCACCTTGTTCTCAGCCCAGTGTGTCCCCACCTGTGCTGCTGTCTCTCCATCCTCACCAGCTGTTCCTTGAAACACAGAGTCATGGCTGATCCAGAGTCCTTCTGAATGACCACAGCACTGTGCTCAGAATGACATTTCTTTATCCTGAGCTCCACTCTGGGCTTCCAGAGCTGCAATTTCTGATAGTTTTTCTTTCTCATGCTGTTTCCCAACAACAACAAAAAAATTAAGTATTGACACCATCTTGGAAAGTGATTTTCAAGATTTCTGAAGCTACTACTGCCCTTTCTTGTCATGGTTTTACCACAGCCACCAACTAAGTCCTTGATAGCTGCTCACATCCTGCTCCCAGTCCCCAGGTGGGATAAGGGAGAAAAGTGAATGGGAGGGGAGAAACTTGTGGGTTTAGGCAAAAAATTAATAAGACAATAAAAATATTACACTACTACTAATAATATACTAAGATATACAGAAAGTAAAATATACAACACTCAGTGCAATCCCCCACATAACTCCCATTGTGCTGAACAGGCAGCCCAAAAGAAGAGAGCACCCTGGTCCTGAACAGCTGATCCCAGCAAGAGAAAGTACAAGTGCAAAAGGCAGAGAGGCCCAAGGGCCAACTGAAAAACAGCAAAACATCATAAAACTGAACTAACGCTGAACTCCCAATAGAATGGAACTTCTGAACAGAGCTAAGCAATGTAGCCGGAAAACCAAAACTAACTGGCTAGAAAAAAGGAACTCCAGCTTTATACCGAGCATGACGCTAAAGGTAGAGAATAGCTCATTGATTGACCTGGATGTCAATCAAGGTGCTGTCCTATCTGTGCCCCCTCCTACCAATTGCACCTGCAGCTGCACTCCAGAGGAGTCCTTGGTTTCACTGACAATAGTCAAGGTAAGTTAAATAGAAATAGATAAATTAAATTAAGAAAATATACTCAGTGCTATCCCCCGTGTAACTCCAGTCACACGGAGCAGCCAGTCCTGCAGAAGGGAGCACCTTGGTCCTGAACAGCCCATCCCAGCAAGAGAGAGCAAAAGGGCAACAGGCAGAAAGGCCCAAAGGCCAACGGCAAAATGGCAGAACGGCAAAAGGCCGAACTGACATCGAACTCCTGACAGAATGAAACTTCTGAATGGAACTGACCAAACCAGCTGGAAAACCCAAAGTAACGGATGTAACAAGCCCTAAAAGCCGGCTCCAGCTTTAGACTGAGCATGGCGCTAATCATAGGGAATATTTCATTGATCAGCCTGCATGTCAATCCAGGTGCTGTCCTGTCTGTGTCCCCTCCTGCCAATCTGCATCTGCAGCTGGATGGTCAAAGAAGTCCTTGGTTTCCCTGACAACAGCCAAGATATCAGTGAGTTCTGACATTCCTTTCATAGCAAATGGCAAACACTGTAAAGCTGCTAAAAGGAAAAATGAACTCTATCCCAGGGAAGAAACAGCGTTATCTCATTATTCTCATAGTAAATCTAAACAAAATACTGTACTGGCTGTGAAGGAGAGAGGTTCAAAATGCATGAAGAAAATTAACTCAATTTCAGCACGTTTCCTCAGGCTCCCCTTCACCAGGCTAAAGAAGTTTGGGTCTCTCAACATCTCCACACATGACCCAGACTTTCTCTGGCCACACGACAGCTCCTCCCGTTCCTCCAGAATGGGGAACCTCACACTGGGACACACGGCTCCAGATGTGACCACACCAGTGCTGAGTCACGATGGGCAATAACTGCCCTTGTCTGGGTGGCCACGCTCCTCCCAGTGCAGCCCAATGTGCTCATGGGCATGTTCCTGTTTAGCACCACTGAGAACTGGCTGAACATCCAGGCTCAGAGGGTTGTGACCAGTGGCACAAAGCCCAGCAGGAGGTACCATGAGGAGCACTGAAGGACACCATACCCCCACCCAACATCTCCTCCTACAGGTGTCTCTTGGATCCCTGGAACCACCTCAGTGCCAAGGGGGAGAGCACTGCCTGTATGGGGTGGAGGAGATGGGGTCTGGAATGAGGGTCCTGGGGCATTTTCTCCTGGTTGTTCATGCAGCAACAAGCTGGGCTGGATATTTGGAGAGAGGAACTCTTTCTAAGGGCCTCCAATGGGCTTGGGGATGGTCTAGATGCATTCAAGGACCTTTACGTCCTTGTTGTAAAAATATGTGGGGCCCAGAACTGCACACAGAACTCAAGGTGAGGCTGCACTAATGCTGAATACAGCAGTATAGTCACCTGTTTTGAACCACATGGCCATGCTGTGTTTGATTCACCCCAGGATGGGGGTTACTGTCTTGACTGCTGGTGGACAGTGTTGGCTCCTATTGACGCTGTGACCAACCATCACGCCAGATCCCTTTCTGCAGGGCTGCTCTCCAGCCGCTCTCTCCCAATCTACACTTGCGCTCAGTGTTACTCTATCCCAGGTGAACAATCCAACACTTGGACTTGTTCGATTTCATGTCAAGTGCTGGGTCCTGCACTTGGGTCACAACAACCCCATGCAGCACTACGGGCTCAGGGAAGAGCGGCTGGAAATCTGCCCAATGGAAAAGGCCCTGAGGGTGTTGATGGACAGTGACTGAACATGAGCCAGCGTGTGCCCGGGTGGCCAAGAAGGCCACCAGCATCTCTGCATGCATGAAGTGTCATACAGTGATTTCAAAATGGGTCCATCCTTTGAAACATCCTGTATTACAGAGATGTGACACAGGACACCAGCTGAACCAGGGCCCCAGAAACAGGTAGACAGGCCTCTGAGTCACTGCTCTGGAGAAGTGCCATGGGTGAAGAAATTCCTTGACAAACATGGTTATCACAGATGAAATGCTCAATGCACAGGAGGTTCCTGAGATGAACTGGAAATCACTTCTGAAGAGACATGGGTAACTTATTGTTGCTGACAGAAAAATGATTGAATCGGCTTCTTCAGTGCCACTTTCAGCTCCTGGTTCCTCATGCTGTAGATGAGGGGGTTCACTGCTGGAGGCACCACTGAGTACAGAAAAGATAACACCAGATCCAGGGATGGGGAGGACATAGAGCGGGGCATCAGGTTGGCAAACATGCCAGTGCTGACAAACAGGGAGACCACGGCCAGGTGAGGGAGGCAGGTGGAAAAGGCTTTGTGCCGTCCCTGCTCAGAGGGGATCCTCAGCACGGCCCTCAAGATCTGCACATAGGACACCACAATGAACACAAAACAAATAAAAGCTAAACAGGCACTGACCACAAGAAGCCCAAGTTCCCTGAGGTAGGAGTGTGAGCAGGAGAGCTTGAGGATCTGGGGGATTTCACAGAAGAACTGGCCCAGGGCATTGCCCTTGCACAGGGGCAGTGAAAATGTATTGGCCGTGTGCAGCAGAGCATTGAGAAACCCACTGGCCCAGGCAGCTGCTGCCATGTGGACACAAGCTCTGCTGCCCAGGAGGGTCCCGTAGTGCAGGGGTTTGCAGATGGCAACGTAGCGGTCGTACGACATGACTGTGAGAAGACAATACTCTCCTGAAACAAAAAAACCAAACAGAAAGACTTGGGCAACACATCCCAAAAAGGAGATGGTCCTGGTGTCCCAGAGGGAATTGGCCATGGATCTGGGGACAGTGGTGGAGATGGAGCCCAGGTCAATGAGGGAGAGATTGAGGAGGAAGAAGTACATGGGGGTGTGGAGGTGCTGGTCCCAGGCTATGGTGGTGATGATGAGGCCGTTGCCCAGGAAGGCAGCCAGGTAGATGCCCAGGAAGAGCCAGAAGTGCAAGAGCTGCAGCTCCCGTGTGTCTGTGAACGGCAGGAGGAGGAACTGGGTGATGGAGCTGTTGTTGGACATTTGCTTTTCCTGAGCACGGGGTGCTGTCACGAGAAAAAAAAAAAAAGACAGTGAGAGTCCAGGGCAGAGTTCTCTGACAAAAATCAAACCAACTCCCATAGACCCTCTCCTGTTACACACAGACACTCTTTTGTTTTTCTAGGAGTACCTTTTCCAGCACTGTGGCTGCAGCCCTGCTTGGGGCTGGAAAATGTGCAACCAAGAGCAGGGCGTCTGCCCATGGGCTCTCGATAAGTCAGCCCAGCTCTGCAGAAGTGGGGCCACGGGAACGGTGGGGACTGTCCTGGTTCTGCTAACACAGAAGGGCTGTCAGCACTTGCTGTCCCATTCACAAGAAACACAGATGGTGAAGGTAGTTTAGGAGTTCCACGTTTTTTTTACATATCCCCCCATATTCACTGCAGAGTGTTGTTGGGTGTCAGAAACCCTCAGCATTTCTGCTGCACTCAGGGAGAACAGAGCGAGTCCTGCGAGACCAGAGGGTGCCTGTGGGTCAGTGCAGAGTGAGGGCAGCTGCTCTGTCCCTCTGTCTTGCTGCAGCTGCCCTGGGCTGGCACCTTTCTGAGATGGAGCCTGATCACACTCCCATGTTACCCTGAAAAGCCACCAGGCACTGCTGAGAGCAGAGGGATCCACCTCAGACCATGACATGTCCCAATCTTCGCTAAGGTCTCAGCACTCCACGTTTAGCCCAGGACAGACACGGCTCATTTCACAAGCCAAACAGCATTTTATCTGTTGTAGAATCTTTGCTTTTCTGTGGGGCTTTCAGATACACACAGATGTTGTAGGACAGGTTTGCATCCGGGAGGGAAGCTCACAGCTTGGAAAGGAAAGTCAAGGAGACAGTCAACAGTCCTGATGATGGCATTTGATTGAGGGAGACTCAGCTCATTCCCCAGCCCCACAGACTGCATTGCCCACAGCCCACAGGTCAGAGCAAAGCTGGGACACGTGTGCCCATGGACACACCTGCAGGAAAGGACCCACAAGATCAGGCTGTGACTGCAGCTGAAACTGCCATCCCCAGAGAGCCTGACAGCAAGAACAAGATCCCAACAGCAGTGACCCAGAGCAGGGCAGCAAGAAGGAAAATGCGGTGAGGGTGGGTGTGAGAGAGGCCAGGGCAGAGGCAGCCGGGCACTCAGACAGCGTCACCCTTCCCCAGCTGTGCAGCCACCTCCCAGACACCAACACTGCCGGGCAGCTGCTCTCAGCCCCTGTGCTCTGCAGAGGAACTGGAGCTCTGGCTGCACAGGAGCTGCTTCATGCCTTGGAGCCCCCGGCCCTGAGGGCAGAGGCTTTGCTGGGTGGGACAGGAGGCCAGGGGGCTGCTCACAGGAGGATCTGCACTGCAGGGGACCACAGCGAGCTTTTTCTGTTCTCCCTCCCATAACCATTCCGGGTTTGGTTTCCTCTCATTTCTGATCATTTCCCTGCTGCCTGGAGATTCTCCCCTGGGAGGTGTTTCCCTGCCCATGTCTCTTCCCTGTCAGTGCTCACAGACCATCCCACCCTCTGTGCCCTCCCCCTGGCCCTACAGATCCTGCCTGTTCACAGGGCACTGTCTGGGGGCATCTTCCTGTTTGCAGGCTGGAAAACAGGACAGGTCAGACTAAGGCTGACGGGTCCAGCCAAGGTGATGCAGGTGCTGTGCACAGGCAGAGGGGTGGTGAAGGGATGTCATGAGCCTTCTGGCAGATGTACTGATCACTCACAGTTGCAGTTCAGGAGTATCAGTGATGTGTTTAAGCATGAGAGCTCATTTTCATTTTATCCTTTCCTGCACCCCCCACCCCTTGGGAGAGGAAACTGAAAAGACAGGCTCAGGAAAGCTCCTTATCTGTCTGGCAATCCTTGCATTGATCTTCTCCTTGAGGCATCTCCTTGGAAAAATGCTGGGGGTGATCTGGATGTGTGAGCAACCCTGACCCACACAGCACCCTCTCCACAGCAGAAGCACCTTTCCTGCCCAATAGGGTTTGCTCCTCCACCACATCTTCTCCCCTCAGTGTTGCTGGGATCTCCCGGGCAGGCTGAGTGCTGACCCTGGCAGGCGGCAGAGTCCCTGCCCGGCACAGCCCTGGGGTGCAGGGACCCTGCTCTGCAGGACAGCCCTGGGCACCCCTGCCTGCACATTTACATTTACACCCCACAGCCATCCTGGGGAGAACGCAGCATTCACGTCTTGTCACTCTGACAGTGCAGAAGGCAATCTCTGCTCTGCAGCACATCCTCTCCTCTGATCAGAGAATCTCTGAGAGCTGTACTTACGTCTCTTGTAGGCTCTGCAATGTGACAGCTTTCTGAGATCCTACCAAGATTTGCAGATGCAATGCCCTGTTGCCACGGGCTTCATATCTCTGAAGATTTCTCTCCAAGTGACCTCCCAGCATCCTCCCACCCCAGGCTGTTTCCCTCTCTGTGCCTGGCTCCCGTGCCCTCGGTGCTGCAGGCAGAGCCCTCAGCCCTGCTGCGTGTGCAGAGGAGCTGCTCCTGGGCAGAGCTGTCTCTCTGCAGCGCTGCCGCTGCCATGAGCAACCTGTGTCCCAGGAGACCAGCCCAGCTTAACAGCACAGGAGCAGCACAAGGCACTTTAATGACCCCTCTGGTGGCTTTGGTGCTGAGTCCATGGACCTCAGACCCTGGAGGAAGTTGATGAAACCTCTCAAGAAGTCAAAGTCAGATTCAAACTCCAAAGTTTATTGTAAGGTTTATGGGTCACACTGAGGGACACTACTGAGAAACTATACTCAGGTTTGGTTAGAGAAGAAAACTGGAGGCAGAGATGACAGGTCAGGAAAAGCAAAGTAAAGGTCTCTCTGATGCTGAGTAAACCTGGATGTGTTTCATTAACCAAAGGGCCAAGATCTGACCCCCAGCCCTGGGAACGCAGATCCTGTCCCTCCCGCATTGCCCAGGGCCCTTCCTGGGACAGTGTGATGTGGGGCTGTGCAAGGCCAAGGGCAGGACTATGGTCCCACACCTCCCAGGTTCCTGGCTGGGGACAAGGAGGGTTTGGAGCTCATTGACAACATTTCCTGACACGGGTGACTGAGGAGTCAGTGGGGTGAGGTGCCCTGTGGGACTTCACACTTACAAACCAGAAAGAGTTGGTCAGGATGGAACAGTCAGGGATGGGAAAGTGGAGGTGAGGCTCCTGGGAGATGATCACAAGGCCAAGAGCAGGATTTCAGGAGAGCAAGCTTTGGCCTGCTGAGGGACCTGCTTGGGTCCTATGGGATATGACCTTGGTGTCTGCAGTGCTTTTCTCTCACATCTCCTCCCTCCTCTCTCCCACCTGCTGTTGTGCAGCATTTTTTACTCATTCTCAAATACAATATCCCAGAGGTGCTGCCAGCATCACTGAGTGTCTCAGATTTGGCAAGAAGTGGGTCCATCTTGGAGCAGCTGAAATCGGCTCTGTTTGACATTGGTCAAACTCCTGTTGTTTTCCCAGAGAGGTGACAGCTGTAGCACAGCCACACCTACCCCCACTTCCAAGAGTTTGTCATGTAAACCCAATAGAGAGTGACAATGTGTTGGGTGTTACAAACTACATGATCATGTAGAAGAAATGGACAAGATCTTCTGTCAGCAACTCAAGGAGGAAGTCACCAGTCAATGAGCAGGTTCCTATGGGGAACTGTAATTGCTCTGACATTAACTGGCCTGGCAAAGTGGCAAGTGCCATCAGTCCAAAGGATCTTGGGCCAACTGCTTAACGTGTCTGCATTGTGGGCCAATGAGAGTGATGCTCACCTGGATCTGGAACTGGGAAACAAGGAATAGCTGGTGAGGGATGTGAACATCCGTGTCCACCTTGGTTGTCGTGACCAGGACACAGTGGGGTCCCAGGCACCAGAGGGGAGGGAGGAAGGCCAGCAGCAGAGCACAGGCTGGTGGGCTCCAGAGGAGAAGACTTTGTCAAACTGGGGGTGCTGATTCAGGTGGTGCCATGGGAAGCAGCTCAGAAGGGTGAAGGAGCTCAGGAAATCTGATCAGCCTTTCAGGACAGGCTGCTCCAAGCACAAGAATGATCTATCTGAGAACCAGCTAAATGAAGCATTTATCTCATGAGGGTGTTTGTCTGAACTGATGGAGCTCCAGGGCACAAAGACAGCACACAGAGGTGGAAGCAGGGGAAGCTGCAAAGGAGGAATTTAGAAACCTTGTCCATGGATGTGGGGATGATGCCGAAGCTGCACTGGACTTGGTACCTGCAGGGGAGGCTGAGGGCAGCAAGATGAGCTGACACAGCTTCCTTACAGAAAAAGACCAGGATAACATAGACCTGCTGCAGAACTTCGTAAGAGTAGAATCAGACAGGACTGAGGTTCTTCATGGCTTCTTTGCCTCCATCTTCACCAGCAAGGTCTCCTGGGACTTTGTTCCTGAAGGCAGGAGTCTGGAGAACACCCAGCAGTGGATGAGGCTCAAGTCAGGGGTGACCTGAGCAAACTCAGACACCATTACAGAACAGGAGATGGGTCACTTGACCAGCTCCTGAACACAATTATCGTTGTGCTGTGGCACCTGAGACTGCCAGGGACACCCACCTTTGATCCAGAGGAGTGTGACTCCTCTTGAGGTGTTTTGGACTATCTCCTCATTAAAGTGGTGATTTAGGCACCCACTTTTCTGACCTATTCAGTCTTCTCAGGACATGTTCCACATCCATATGAACAGGAGAGTGGTTATACCACCTGTTCGGGAAAGGCAGGGAAGGGTGAACAGGGACAAAAATAGAATAGATTTGGATTTACTCCTATTTATTATGGAAATGCTCTGTGTTTCGCTATTCCTGAAATCTCCCTAATCATCCACACCAGACTTGAAGCCTTTATGAAAATGATGCACAGAGCCTTGGCTTGTAAGGGCATTTTATATGTTAGTGAGCCCTCTGGTGCCATGATCCTGAACTGCAGCTACTAAGAGAATGAACAAACCTCTAGTGAAGTGAAAGGCAGAAGCAAACCCCAAGTTTCTGAGGGTGTTTGGACCCCATGAAGGGCCATCACTGACACAGCTGTGAAGGAAACAACCAGTGCAGGTCCCTGTCCCTGGAGGCTGCTGAAGGAAAGACTTGGAGGCACTGGTTCCAGGTGGTGAGGGCCATGTGGAGGTGGCTCTGATGCCATGTGAGCCCTTGATGCTTGTTCATCACCAGAATGGCTGAGCCCTGACCCCTGGGACCTGGTAGATTTTTCTGAAATGTTTTTCAAGGCTTTTCATGTGGTCAGGGTGAGTGTTTTGTGTTTTGGGGGTGGTGTTTATGTCAAGTGCTATTGCTTTAACTGCAAGGCTCTGGTGTTCTGTGGAGTTGCAAATGCCTGTGAATTCCTCATAACTCATCCAGCTTTTTTCATACACATGGCAATGGTCACCAGTCACCTCAATGTCCCAGTCCCACACTTGCTTGAATCCCCTATTTGGATCCATACCCATCACTGCAGGAGGTTCATGCATCCACCAGGTTCATGGATGATTCCTGAGGACCATCCCAGTGTGGGCAGTGTAAGAGAGGAGCAGAGCAGGGTCAGCTCATGGGCCATGACTGAGCACAGCCACCCCAGCAGCAGCCGTTCCCCATCTCCCAGGCACAGCCATGCCCACAGCATGCAAATGGCACTGCCATACAGGATTAGCCCAAGAGAGGCCTTTCTTCCTTCCGTATTCCCAGGAAAATCTTCCTCCTGTTCCTCCTCCACCTGCAGACATCAACTGCTTTCCATTTCTGGGCTCAGACATGGCTGGAAGGGTTCACTGAAGCCATCAGCCATCTCATTGCTTCTCCTGACATGCCCTGACCCTCTCCCACACCTACAAGGACCAATCACGGCTGCTGACGGGTCCCGCTCTTCAGAAGAGCCCTTGAGCTTCTTGGTTCTTCCTGGTGCTTATTATGAACTTCCTCGCTCTCTCCAGAGTTCATGGTGAGCTTTCATGTCCATAACAGCCCCTTTATGACCATGTCTCACTAAATGGTTGTGTTTGTATGATCATTTGTGCAGAAAGGGCAGTCACAGGACAGCACCCAATATGTCAAACTGATGCCGAGTGAAATGCCGTAAAGCCCTGATGAGTTCCCCCTGTGTCTGTGTCTCTCCTGGAAGGAGTCTGTCCCGAGAAGGGGATCCAGCTCCTGCCACTCTCTGCAGAGGCACGTGAGCAGTGTCCATCACCTGGGGACACAAAGGGTGACATTTGCCAGACCACCCTTCATCTGAACCACTTAGACGTGTGCTTGTGGATGAGGTATGGAGCCTTATAGTGGCAATACCTTTTTAATTGTCATTGCCAGAGGGGCTACCAGAGATGCAGAGTACTATTTTACAGATATTTAAATATAAGCATATTAATTTTCTTTTTTTTTCTTTAAAAACTGACATTCCTAGACAAATTACACAAACACCTGAAAGATTATTCATGCCTTTTAACATGATTATCCACAGAAGCCCCACCAGCTTTGCATCTCAGGAAATGGGATCCAGAGTCCAAGGGCAGGATGGTTTGGGCTCTGTGCTGGGATCTGGAAACTGAAACGTGCTCCCATCTCCCAGCCCCCTGCCCTCCTCAGTGAGGGTGTGAGACATTCTGCCAGCGAGGGCTGAACTCACAGCCATGACCAGTATCTTATGTCCAACTGCAGCCAATGGTGTCCTGCCAGTTCAGCATTGGAGCTTCCATTGCTGGACGTGTTTTAAAGCTGTGGAGATGTGGCGATTAGGGACATGGTTTAGTGGTGGACTGGGCAGTGTTTGATTTACGGTTGGACTCCATGTTCTTAAGGGTCTTTTCCAGCCTAAATGATTCTATGATTCTATAATTTGGTTTGAAACCATTTCAATCCCATCACCTCCAGCTTCCCTCAGTGGCGGCTGTTGTGTGGCACAACTGTCCTGGCTCTCCAGGCAGGTTGGGCACTGGGTTGGTGCCTGCATTTGGAGTTTTCCCCTTCCTGGGGTAAAAGGTTGTTGAGCAGAGACAGTTGTAGAGATTTGGGTCACAGGGGTTTGCAGCAATCCTGTCAAACTCTGAGCAGGATGAGCTTTGGAGCCCAGGAAAAATGGAGATGCTCTGAAGGATGTTTGTGAACAGTGCTGCTGTCACTAGTAGCAGTAACAGGGAACTCCTTATTCTCACTGATGATCATGATGAACTAAAGCTCTTTAATTTCATTCCTAACAGTCATTCTTGCTTTTCCAAGCATCTACTACACCTCAGCAGTTGTGTCTTGGAATAAGTTTTTAGAACATGCTTTTTCTCTCACTTCTTCTTTGTTTTAATCATTCAAAGAGTACACCTCTTGGACAGAATTACCCCCAAATTGTGCTTCTTTCATTATTTTTCTACATTTTAATTATTTCTTATGTGGTGTGATGTGGAGGTTGCATAGGAGAATAGTTTCTTTTTGAGATGAAGAAGGCCAAGGAACAGATCCCAGGTCAGTGCAAAGGCCCAAAGGAAGCCAGAATCTTTATGTGTGTGCACTGACACACACTGTCACCTGCATTTCCAGTCTCTGCAGTCCCAACCGTGCAGCAGAGTCTGGAGCTCTGAGCTCCATTCATCTGCCCTGTGTGACACGTGTAAAATGGAACTACCCCAGTCCAATGGCTGGATTTGATTCTCTTCACAGCCTGAATCACCACATGGGTCAGGAGACAAGCCAGGATACCCAACAAGGACTCACATACCCTTCACGTAGATTTTAGGCATTCCCTGGCATCTCAGCAGACATGTCACGCTGATATCTGGGTTCAAGGAGCTGGTCAAGAGCCTCGTCTCCATTTCTGTAACGGTGGCTTTGCTGCCTGGCTGATGTGCAGACTCTGTACACGGATGCTGACACCTCTTGAACAACCTGCTCTGAAAGGGTTAACAACATGGGCTGTTCTTTCTGGAAGGGTATTAGGACAGCAAAAAAGACCCCGGGTTGGGGCAAATGAAAAGAGATGCAAAAGTTGCGGTCAGGGCTGTTCGGGGGCACATGTAAAGCAGCCCTGCACCTCATGTGAATTATTCCTGTGCTCAGGGAGCACCTGAGAGCTGTCCCTAAATTGAAAACATAAAGGAGAAGGAAGGACAGTGCCATTCAGGCTGGATGGGACCTCGGGAGGTGTCGTGACCAACCTTCTGCTCACAGCAGGGTCAGACCAGATTGCTCAGGGCTTTATCCAAACACATCTTGGTCACTTTCTGGGACAGAGTGAGTGTGCACTCCTGGGAAACAGCTTCCAGTGCTGGACTGTCCTCATGACTGGAAAGTTTCTCCCTTTCTACAGCACCTTTCCAAGCCCAACCATCCAGATTGGTTTCACCCATCTACTTACACACTGACACAGAACAGACTTTACTGCCTTGGGCACAAGAATGTTGTGGGGGATGATGCTGAATGCCTTACTTACTTCCAGGTAACAGGCCATTGTTGTTCTCCCCACATCCACAACCCTGTCCTTTCCTCACAGAAAGCAAAGAGGATGGACAGGCACAACCTGCCCTGGGCAAACCCCGTCACCTTCTCTTCCACACACCCAGAAATGGGGTCCCAGTGGACATGCTCTGGGGCACAGCCCTTAGTTCCCCTGCTCACCCATTGGCCATTTTGAAAAGTGCACACACTGTGTGAGAGCTGCCAGTGGTCAGGGAGTCCCCCAGTCTCCATGAGCTTTCCAAGATGGGGGAGAGTGGCCTCACTGTGACATTGTCCTGCTGTCCCAGCTCCTGGGATGCTGCCCCTGCTGTCCCATAGACTGGAAAGGATTGTGTTAGTTCCAGTGACCCCTGACTTGATCCCCATGCACTGCTGCTTGTTCTGACTCCAGCCACAGAGATCTCAGAGACCTTGCTGGTGAAGAGGGAGAACAAGAGGACATAGGGATTCTCACCTCTTATTATATTCATTAGTGTCCACACAGTGTCTTTGTTTCTCCTTTAACTGTTCCTGCAGTAGTAACAGCTCATTATGGGGCCCCTGAATTGCCTTACAGGTCTGGACTGAGTTCTGATCTGGACTGTTGCTGTGCTTGGAGGCTGCTGTCCTTGCAGACCAGATGAACTCACTCCTGCCACCCTGCCTGGCAGTTCATTCCATCCGTGTCACAGCTCTGTCTGCAGCACTGACAGCTCCAGCTCCCCCAGTCAGGTCCCTGGCTGAGGACATTGCCTCACATCTGGGCTGAACCACCCCAGCTGTGGCACCAGGCCAGCTCTGACCTGCCACAGGAAACCTGGTACCAAGTGTCCAAGAGCCCATGTGTGCAAAGGCTTTGAATCAGAGCACAGACATGACATGGCCAGAGAGTGATGAATGTCTCTCTAGACCTAGGAGTGTAAAACCAGAACAAAATGCCTTCATTCAATTGAAGATATTCCTCCCCTAGCCTGGAGAAATTAGATGCTTTGCTGTAACATTCCTGGTGTCCTGTCTAATGATGGGACAAGAAAGATGATTGTCATACCAATTTATTTTTTAAAATGAAAAATACAATGCTGGCAAGAAGTGTCTCTGAAGAGGAGAGAGAATCAACATCACTGATTACTTCAGCTTCAAAGTTGTGCCATTGGAGCCCCGGGGACACCTGGAGGAGCCCAGAGGGGACAGAGAAAGGGACATCAAGGGCTGCTCCTGTGCTGCTGAGCTGGGCTGGGCTCCTGGGACACAGGGAGCTCATGGCAGCGGCAGCGCTGCAGAGAGACAGCTCTGCCCAGATATGAAGCCTGTAGCTGCAGGGTGTTGCATCTGCAAATCTTGGCAGGATCTCAGAAAGCTGTCACATTGCAGAGCCTGTGAGAGATGTAAGTACAGCTCTCAGAGATTCTCTGATGCAGAAGAGAGGATGTGCTGCAGAGCAGGGATTGCCTTCTGCACTGTCAGAGTGACAAGACGTGAATGCTGTGTTCTCTCCAGGATGGCTGTGGGGTGTAAATGTAAATGTGCAGGCAGGGGTGCCCAGGGCTGTCCTGCAGAGCAGGGTACCTGCACCCCAGGGCTGTGCCGGGCAGGGACTCTGCCGCCTGCCAGGGTCAGCGCTCAGCCTGCCCGGGAGATCCCAGCAACACTGAGGGGAGAAGCTGTGGGGGGACGAGTGACCCCCGGCAGGGCAGGGTCCTTCTGCTGCTGGGTTCTCCGTGGGTCGGGGCTGCTCGCAGCTCCAGCTCATTCCAGAATATTGACAAGAGGAGGTTTCAAGGAGAGGAAGAAGACAAAGAGTACTACAAAGATAAGGAACCTCCCTGAGTCTGTGTTTTCAGTCTCCTACTCTGGGGAATGGGTGGTGATTAAGGCAGTTCTTAATTTTAAACAAATACTTGAGACACATGAACTGCAGTAGGTCTTCAAGAGAATCCTGGCATGCCTTGCCTCTCCTCTGCCTATGCAGAACCAGCATGACCTTTGCTGGACACCTTACACTTAATCTGTAATCTGTTTTCCAGCCTGCAAACAGGAAGATGCCCCCAGGCAGTGCCCTGTGAACAGGCAGGATCTGTAGGGCCAGGGGGAGGGCACAGAGGGTGGGATGGTCTGTGAGCACTGACAGGGAAGAGACATGGACAGGGAAACACCTCCCAGGGGAGAATCTCCAGGCAGCAGGGAAATGATCAGAAATGAGAGGAAACCAAACCCGGAATAGTTATGGGTGGGAGAACAGAGAAAAGTCCCTGTGATCCCCTGCAGTGCAGATCCCTCCTGTGAGCAGCCCCCTGGCCTCCTGTCCCACCCAGCAAAGCCTCTGCCCTCAGGGCCGGGGGCTCCAAGGCATGAAGCAGCTCCTGTGCAGCCAGAGCTCCAGTTCCTCTGCAGAGCACAGGGGCTGAGAGCAGCTGCCCGGCAGTGTTGGTGTCTGGGAGGTGGCTGCACAGCTGGGGAAGGGTGATGCTGTCTGAGTGCCCGGCTGCCTCTGCCCTGGCCTCTCTCACACCCACCCTCACCGCATTTTCCTTCTTGCTCCCCTGCTCTGGGTCACTGCTGTTGGGATCTTGTTCTTGCTGTCAGGCTCTCTGGGGATGGCAGTTTCAGCTGCAGAGTCACAGCCTGATCTTGTGGGTCCTTTCCTGCAGGTGTGTCCATGGGCACACGTGTCCCAGCTTTGCTCTGACCTGTGGGGTGTGGGCAATGCAGTCTGTGGGGCTGGGGAATGAGCTGAGTCTCCCTCAATCAAACGCCATCATTAGGACTCTTGGCTGTCTTGTTGATGTTTCTTTCCAAGCTGTGAGCTTCCCTCCAGGATGCAAACCTGTCCTACAGCATCTCTGTGTTATCTGAAAGGCCCATAGAGAAGCACAGAGATGCTACAACAGATAAAATGCTGTTTGGTTTGTGAAATGAGCCGTGTCTGTCCTGGGCTAAACGTGGAGTGCTGAGACCTTAGCAAAGGTTGGGACATGTTATCATGGTCTGAGCTGGATCCCTCTGCCCTCAGCAGTGCCTGGTGGCTTTTCAGGGTAACATGGGAGTGTGATCAGCCTCCATCTCAGAAAGGTGCCAGCCCAGGGCAGCTGGAGCAAGACAGAGGGACAGAGCAGCTCCCCTCACTCTGCACTGACCCACAGGCATCCTCTGGTCTCGCAGGACTCGCTCTGTTCTCCCTGAGGGCAGCAGAAATGCTGAGGGTTTCTGACACCCAACAACACTCTGCAGTGAATATGGGGGGATATGTAAAAAAAACGTGGAACTCCTAAACTACCTTCACCATCTGTGTTTCTTGTGAATGGGACAGCAAGTGCTGACAGCCCTTCTGTGTTAGCAGAACCAGGACAGTCCCCACCGTTCCCGTGGCCCCACTTCTGCAGAGCTGGGCTGACTTATTGACGGCCCATGGGCAGACGCCCTGCTCTTGGTTGCACATTTTCCAGCCCCAAGAAGGGCTGCAGCCACAGTGCTGAAAAAGGTACTCCTAGAAAAACACAAGCGTGTCTGTGTGTGACAGGGGAGGGTCTATTGGAGTTGGTTTGACTTTTGTCAGAGGACTCTGCCCTGGCTTCTCACTGTCTTTTTTTTTCTCATGACAGCGCCCCATGCTCAGGAAAAGCAAATGTCCAACAGCAGCTCCATCACCCAGTTCCTCCTCCTGCCATTCACAGACACACGGGAGCTGCAGCTCTTGCACTTCTGGCTCTTTCTGGGCATCTACCTGGCTGCCCTTCTGGGCAACGGCCTCATCATCACCACCATAGCCTGGGACCAGCACCTCCACACCCCCATGTACTTCTTCCTGCTCAACCTCGCCCTCCTCGACCTGGGCTGCATCTCCACCATTGTCCCCAAATCCATGGCTAATTCTCTCTGGGATTCCAGGGTCATTTCCTATGCAGGATGTGCTGCACAGGTCTTCTTTTTTTGTTTATTGCTTGGTTCAGAGTATTCTCTTCTCACCATCATGTCGTACGACCGCTACGTTGCCATCTGCAAACCCCTGCACTACGGGACCCTCCTGGGCAGCAGAGCTTGTGTCCACATGGCAGCAGCTGCCTGGGCCACTGGGTTTCTCTATTCTCTGCTACACACGGCCAATACATTTTCACTGCCCCTGTGCAAGGGCAATGCCCTGGGCCAGTTCTTCTGTGAAATCCCCCAGATCCTCAAGCTCTCCTGCTCACACTCCTACCTCAGGGAACTTGGGCTTCTTGTGGTCAGTGCCTGTTTAGCTTTTATTTGTTTTGTGTTCATTGTGGTGTCCTATGTGCAGATCTTCAGGGCCGTGCTGAGGATCCCCTCTGAGCAGGGACGGCACAAAGCCTTTTCCACCTGCCTCCCTCACCTGGCCGTGGTCTCCCTGTTCATCAGCACTGCCATGTTTGCCAACCTGAAGCCCCCCTCCATCTCTTCCCTATCCCTGGACCTGGTGGTGTCTGTTCTGTACTCGGTGGTGCCTCCAGCAGTGAACCCCCTCATCTACAGCATGAGGAACCAGGAGCTCAAGGATGCCCTCTGGAAACTCATATCTTAGTGTTTTCTGAAGCAATAAATTGCCCATCTGCTTCTACTTAGCAGGTTTAATGTAACTAGTTACACGTCCAGCCTCTCATCTCTATTTTCTGTTGTTATTGACATTGGTTTTGATGCGATAATGTTGTCATCCCCTTTCTAAATCACTGTCTGCTTTTATTTTATAACCACTGGTTGTGTAAATGAGGAGCCATGATCTCTGTGTATTTATACAAAATAAAGGCTTCTGTAGTGACACTATATCACTATGTCCTTCACTATATCCTTCCTGCAAGGCCTTTTGGATCTGCAGGGACAGTTTCTGTGATGGAAGGAGAAGAAAAGAGCCCATCATGGCAGCACTGCCAGGGAGCAGCAGCGCTTGTTCTTCCAGAGCTGTTCTGGTTCCACTCCCACACTCTCCTTCTCATCCCTGGTGTTGGTGCAAGGCCTGAGTGCTCTGGCAGCTTGGTCACCGTCCTGCTGTGTGTCAGTGCTGTGGGCACAGGCAGGGACAGGCAATGGGCACTGCTGTGACAGAGCTGGCCTCACAACAGCCTTTCCAGATAGAAAGGTGATCTCCTATGGGCAGGGACAGAAGGTTTACTTCTTCTTACAGAGATTCTCCCAAGAACATGCCCAAGAAAGTGACCCACAGACGAAATACTAGGGTACAGCTGAACAGTGTATGTGTGCAGGGCTGGCACACAGCAGTGTCCTCTCACAGCCAGGCTCCTGCCAGAGACCTGCAGGACCAGCAGAGCAGGGTCTGGGCTGTGCCCCTGTGCACTGGACACCCCACAGAAGGAGCCTCAGGTCAATCACCATGGACTGGCCCCTCACAGCCATCATTTCCAGCACTGGCCTCTCATACCAACTCAGACATCTTTGTCCCTCCATGGAATCACACAGAATGAGTAGGTCAGAGGTTCATGTGCACATTGTACGGATGATATGTGAGCATGTACATCATGTATGTGAGGTAAGATGAACGTGAGTCAGAACGAACACCATCAGCTGTTCCTTGGGGTTCCATGAAGGCCTGTGAGACAGACAGTTCCTTGAGGTCACATCATATTGGGACTAATATCCCATAGGAAACCACCAGAATGCAGCACTGGGATGTGCTTCCTTTAACCAATGTCCATTCTTAATGATGAGGGACATCAATGATGAGTGCAGAACATGGTGACACACCATGAGGCTGAGGTGCCTCCCAACCTTTGGGAATAGGAACAGGAGGCCAGAGAGACACTGTGACTCCTGCCTCTGTGTGTAAATGGGAAAGTGTCTGATCCTGATTATGTCAATGTGTTTTAAGAGTCCACAGGGCCAGCTCAGATGTGGATGTCTGACAGAACACTGATATTTCTGTGTGTGACTCCAATGACAAACCCCAGAGGCCCATTGAGATTTATCTCAGCTGCCTTGGACAGGCTCATTGCAAGTGTCCTTATTTGCTCCATCACCTTTACCATCCCCATCACATGCTGTTCTACACAGTCCTACACCTGCCCCTCCATCCCTGTGGGAAATTCTGGATTGTGGTCTCAAAATGTCAGAGTGATCAGAGAGGTTCAGAGGTCCCTCAGACAGTCAGACGTCAAACCCATCTTCAGGAATGGCAGGAAGGAGAACTGGGAGAAGGACAGGATGCTCAGCCTATGTCTGTCCCTGGGAGGGGGCTGGACCACATTCTCCTGCACCCATCTCCAGGCAGCAGAAGGCCTAGAACAACCTCACCTGGTGTCCTCTTTCTTGAGAAGGAGAGTGAGACAAGATGATGTTCAGGGCTCTCTTCAAACCTGACTTATTCTATGATTCAATGAGTCTTTACCTTGGAGAGGTGTTTGAAGACAGAAGATGTAGTCCTTACCAGCTAAAAGAATGAATCCTGCCTGCAATTGCTAACCTAAAATATGTAAATCCTCTCAGTTTTGGTCAGTCTGCTGTTCTAACAAAGATAAAAGTGACTTTTAAAACACCTAATCAGAACCTGCAAAGAATACTGTCCTTGCAGCGCAGACACTCTGGAGCCTGCACAATTAGCTGAGTCTTGTTTTAACATCTGTCTCAAGACGGTTACATAAAGTGTCCTTTAGCTGAGCATTGCTCCTTTTACGCTCATTATAATACTAAAACACACATCCCCAGGATGGGAGCCCCAGGCTCAGCCTGGAACCCTCTCTCAACAAGCATGTGTAGTGGTAAAATGATTATGTAACCAATATGCCAATGTGTAAGCACTTGGCTCTTTAGGACTGCCGGGAGGGTGTGAATGTAGGGATAAGATTTGTATATAATAGATGTTCCTTCTCTATCTGTTGTGCTGGTTTCATTCCAGCATCCAGACTTGCACAACTCTGGAATAAACAAGATCTCATCTCCGGGTGTGGGATTGGCTTTGCACTTCAGGTAGCGAATTCACCATGAGAACCAGGAAGAAGGAAAACAATAAGAAATAAAACAGGTAGCAGAGGACATAGAAAAGGTTTCAACATTTCACATTCCTGTCAAGAATGCTTCTCCTCTCAGATCTTTAGCAGGAAATAAATTTGATCAGTTTGACAAAACAAGCATAATTTTATCTAGTCAGGTCACGGCCCATAAGGAGGGGGATGGATGGGTGTGGGATTATGATGGCAGTAGAGCCTCCTAAACTCGTAACTGAGTGGAAAGACTTTGGCTGTGAAGGGGACAGTGGGCTCAGTTCTGTGTCTGGAGGTGACAGCCCAGCAGCAGGGACATGGCTGGGAAAGAACCTCTGCCCAAGTGCCCACAGGCCCTACCCAGAATGAGACCTTGGAGATGGGTTGTCATGTCCATTCCACATAAGAACATGATGGAACAGCAGCAGAGACATGGTCGTGTCAGAGAAGGTGAAAGGCCAGCAGCACTCGTGGGATTTAGAAGATCATGGCGAGGTGACTTCTCTCTGGTCAGGTAAAAGACCACAAGAAGCCTAATGGGTTGGGTTCCCTGCATGAAGGACAATTTCTGAAATGGTGGAGTAGAAGAAAAAAAAGGAAGGAAGAGGAAAAAAAGTCACAAAGTGACTTGGAAGATGGAGACTGGATATGAGGAGTAAGAAATGTCACTGGAAGGGCAGTGCTGTGGTGCAAGAGTTGACCCAGAGGGAGCTGAATCAGCCCATGGTTTGTGTTCCAAAGAGCAGCCAGTGGGGGTGCAGACACAGCAGTGAAGGTGCAGAAATGCTGGGGTGAGAGCAGGTGGGGAAGCGAGATGGGTGTCTGCAGCCTGCAGGGAAAGAGGGGCAGGGGTAGCACCGTGTAGAACAGCCTGTGGTGGAGATGGCAAAGGGCGCTGTAAGGCTGGAAGGGACCCACAGAACCCAGGTCTCTGTCCCCTTGGCCAGGGCAGTTGTCTCTGCCACTGAGGCCCAGGACAAGACATGTTGTCCTCATGGCACTGGGGCCTCGGTGACTCCTTGCAGCCCCATGGGGAAGCTGGAAGTTGTTGTCCCAGTGTTGTCCTTCCCTGGGCCTTGCACACCCACATCCCACGGTCCCAGGAAGAGCCCTGAGCCGTGTGTGAGGGACAGGATCCCCCTTCCCATTGCCTGGAGCTCATGGCTTTTTCTTTCTGCTTCAGAAAGCAAACCAAGGGGTTTCTGAGCATCAGAGCTGAAGAAAAGACTAAAAGGAGACCTCATGGTGGCTGCAGCTTCCTCACAAGGGGAGAAGGAGGGGAAGGTACTGATCTGTTCTCTGTGGTGACCAATGACAATACCCAAGGGAATGGAAGAAGGGTGTGCCAGGGGAGGGTCAGTGGGACATGAGGAAAAGGTTCTTCACCCACAGGGTGCTGGACTGAACAGGGTCCCCAGGGAGGTGTCACAGCCCCAACCTGACAGTGTTCAAGAAGAGATTGAACAACGTCCTCAGACACATGGTGTGACCTGTGGGGTGTCCTGTGCAGGGACAGCAGTTGGACTCCATGATAATTTGGGTCCGTCCAACTCAGGACATTCCATGATTCTATGAAATACTAGGTCAAAAGTTTTCATTGTACAGATGAGATGTAAACATACACATCATGTGCATGTCCAGTGTGTGCATGTGGTGAGATGAACCCAAGTGAGCACAAATGCTATCAGGTATTCCTTGGGGTGCCATAAAGGTCAGTGGGACAGAGATGGTGTTCAGGGGTCTCTTCCAACCTGCGCTATTGTAGGATTCCATGAATCTTTTCCTTGGAGAGCTCTTTCAAGACAGATATAAAATGCCCCAGAGTAAATACAGCAGCTCCTCTGAGGAACGTTTCTCCACTCAAACCCTTGATAGGAAATCTATTGGATACATTTGATGAAAGCAGCTTAGTTTGATGTGCTCACACACTGGACCACAAGGAGGGTGATGGTGGGTACGATGTCGTGTGGTCACTTGTGTCTCAGGAACTCATAGTCCAGTAGGAAGCCAATGGCTGTGGAGGGCACTGTGAGGTCACTTCTGCCTCTGCAGGGGATTGGCCAACAGCAGGAACAGGGCTGGCAAAGGACTGTGAGGTCACACAGACGAGACGAGCAATCGGGCCCAATCAGCATGGCTGGATGAAAGGCAGGTCCTGCTTGACCACCCTGATCTCCTTCTGTGACAAGGTGACCGGCTGAGCAGATGAGGGAAAGTCTGTCGTGGGCAGTGAATCCGCCACACGGGCTGTGGGTGTTGTGTCCTTAGACTGCAGTAAAGCCTGTGACACCGTATCCCACAGCATCTCCTGGAGAAGCTGCAGTTCATGGCCTGGATAGTGTATCTGCGATGGGTAAAGAACTGGCTGGAAGGCATTTTAGAGCCATTTGTTCCCTTCCTGTTCACATGGGCATCCCATGAATGCATCACTGCTCAACCCCAGTGTAGACAGGCACAAGGCCTTCTCCTCCTGAACCTCTCACCTCACCTGTGCCACTGGTTTCTACAGCAGTGCGAGTACGCGGCTGATGAAAACATGCAGGCCGACTCAATGTGAGTGATAAAGCATGATTCAACTTTATTGCCCGAGATAGCGTGCATTTATACCAAATACCATAATTATGCATACTTGTCTCTATCTAATAGGCTAAGCACTAAAAGGTTACATTTACTTACTCCACCTACCTGGGTTTAGCTAGCTATGCGCATCCCGCATTCTTCTGACTCTTATCTCTTCAAGGATATCCTGACCCTGCCTTAGTTAGTACTTTTCCGTTCCCCCCTTTCCCATGGCCTAACAGACAAGCTAACTAAGGCCTACTTATGTCAACTAAAATGGGCTCTGCTCGTACAGTTGCTCGGTGGACTCATGTCCGTGCTCCTTGAGCCAATCCCCGACATCTCCCCCCTTTTCTTTTTTTACGAGCAGAGCCTGCCCAAGTGTCTGCTCTAAAATCTTCTTAATACATGATATAGCACAACTCAAGCATACTAATGCAACTACTACTATGATTAAGAGAGCCAGAGCACTCTGCAAAAGCCCTTTTACCCATCCTCCTAGTCCAAACCAGTTCATGAGGCCCTCTAAGACAGAGGCCCAGATCCTCTCTGATCTTCTGTGAATGGTCCGTAAGTTGTTTAATCTCCTTGTGGATGGATCTCGACTTATCCTGTAAATCCATACAGCACATTCCATCAAATTCCTCACATCCATGGCCATGGGCTAATAACAAAAGTCTCCTGCAACTGTATTCTGCAGTGTAGCATGTCTTACAGAATCTACATCTAACAAAAGTCCACTTAAAGCCTTAGAAGTTCTGTTTGTTTGCTTAACTAGCCAGCATCCTAATTTTTCTAAAGTATTTAAAGCTTTAGTTGTGCCAACACTAGATACAAGAGATCCTAAAACCCTTACCCTGATCCTCAAAAATCTACATTATCATCACATATTGACTCATATACACGCAAAAAGTGTTTTTCTCGTCTTGCTCTTCTGTGATCTATTATCATAGATACATTGGGTGTTAAGAGAGTTAATAGTCCCAAAATACACAGTCCTCCAACAGCATTAGAAGGAATTCCTGGTCAGGCTCTATCTTCACAGATCAAGAATACACCATACAGGAGGTTTTAGGGTCGCTGTCCCACATTATCAATGACATCCCTTGCATTCTTCTGCGAGGCGTTACACCGTCGAGTTTCATTTCTGTAGTCACCAAGGGTAGCATTAACATTTTGCAGTTTATCCATTCATGTTCTCTGATATTGTTCTGACACTGTTCACAAACCAGGTTGATACAAGCGTCCATGGGCACAGATGCCAGCAGTTCCAGTTCCTGTGGTTCGATATC
Source organism: Columba guinea (assembly GCA_032206185.1). Lineage (NCBI taxonomy): Eukaryota > Metazoa > Chordata > Aves > Columbiformes > Columbidae > Columba > Columba guinea. The sequence continues at coordinate 20,149 of JAVLUU010000970.1, read as the reverse complement.
TGCTTCCAGGAGGCAATTAATCCAAAGTGTTGCGTTGGTATTATTACAGTTCGTTGCAATGCCTCTGCACCGACCGCTATTGTGAAACAGTGGTGTGATGCTGCCGTAGTCATCAAGGGGGATGCCAACCCAGCACGTGTGGAACGGGTTTTCCGGAGACGCCATAGCCAGGCATATGGAGTCCTGGTCAGTCATGTTGGCTAAAGGAATCCACATGTTAGTCTTGTCTGTGCAGGCATCCAAAACACAGCAGCTGCAGCAATCATTATCAGGAAGATCACACAGGTTTCACGTCTCGTGCCAGCAACCATTGCGGCCCTTGATCTGTAAAGACACAAGCAGAGCCTCTCCCCCAGCTTATCAATGGATGTGGCCTTTTCCATTGACCATTGACTAGTGATTTGACCATAACTAATGTAGGTTCTTTCTGATTTAGCATGCTTTTGGGTCACACTTGCAAAGTGTTTCATCACAGGGCAAATTTGGGCTGCACCACTTAGATATAAGTGATTCATCACATACAACGCTTTTGACAACTGGTTTTGTGGTGTTTTCCCTACTTCTCTCCCCTTTTTGTTTAAAAATGAAGAAAAAACAAAAACAAAGAAACAGTTCAGAATCAGATCCGTGCGTTGGACCTTGACTACGTACTCGGAATCACAAACCAAATTTAGAGGTCCCTCTTTAAAAAGCTCTAATAATGTAAAGCTGCGCCAAGTTCTGCTCATTGGGTTGAACCTTCAATAATTTGTACAGAATAGTGCCAATCATTATCTTCACGCCAAACCACTACAGCTTTATGAGACTGCCCAGAACCACCAACAAAACTGTGCGAGTGTGTAGGATCAGACCAGATACACGTACGGTCTGTGACCTGATGTTGAAGACTCGCAGGTTCTGCAGCAATTTACATTTTACATTTATGCATGCCAAAAGCTGTGCTGGTAAGAAAATCAGCTTAGTGCAATTTACAAAGACAGAGATTGCAAATTAAAAAAATCAAAATTAAATTTCACAAATGGTACATATATGACAAAAGGATCATGGCCTATTGAGACTTAACTTCATTCCCTGCATTTCTTGATCAGAGTAACAATCGGTATATCAGTGTTAGCATTCTCATCATACTGTCCCACAATAGCCACAGGTTGTTTCTACGTTGTAGCTATAAATAGACAAATTGTCGAGTCCAATCGAATGCAGTCAGCCTGTAAGGTTGCCATGAATTTATTCCTCAACGTCTCTAACTCCATTTTTGTTGTCATATTTATTGGATATTGTTTTCCCTTACCGGATCGAAGTCCTGTTTCAGATCTATCAGTGTAGTGTTTGCTTTATCGAGACATTGGCTGTTAATACTGGTGGAAATACAGCATCTAGAATTTCCTTGGAGGTTTCTTACTTGCACAAGCACATCTGCACCATCCTAGCAGCTTCTTGTGGAACATGCAACTAAACAGAATTCTCAGGAAACGTTATTGGAGCTTACAATTTACTTAACAAATCTTGACCCGAGAGAGGTAGAGGGCTTTCTGGCAGCTACAAGAATTCTTATGCTAAAACTTTGTTCCAAATTTGGCATTCTATTGGTCTCAAAAAGTGGCCTTTTTTTCATTCTCTTCCATGACCTCAAAAACCATCACGGTGAATTTACTAAGAAGTCTCTTACAACCAGGTACCACAGAATAAGTCTATTAAAAAAGAATGGTTTAATTTCCCAGCTTCATTAGAACTCTGGTCTATGTGCATGTGGTGTCTGCAGCCTGTGGGGAAACAGCCACAGGCCTGGGACAGTGTCGGATGGACTGTGGTGGAGATGGCCAAGGGTGACACTGGATGTCCCTGCAAGAGCCAAGGTCTTTGTCCCCTTGGCTATGGCTGATGTCCCTGCCTCCGAGGCCTAAGAAGAGACACATCATTGTCATGGCCATGGCTCCCCATTGCCTCCTTGCACCCCCCATGCAGGCCAGGAGGTGACACACCATTGCCCTGCACTGGGCATCGCACTCCCCACAGCTCCAGGAAGAGCTCTGAGCCACCTGTGAGGGACAGGATCTCCCTTCCCAGGGGCAGGGGCTCAAGGCTTGGCCATTGTCCTTCATCAGACAGACCAAGGGCTTTCTCAGCATCAGAGCTGCTGCACTTTGCCTTTGCCTGATGCAATCACTGCCTCCAATTATCTGCTCTAACGAGTCCCTGGGGAGGCTTTGTCAGTAACAGCCCTCAGTGGGGCCATTAATGCTTCAAGGTACTTTGGAGTTTGTTCTGACTTGGACTTCTTGAGCAGATTCTTCAGTCTGTCCTTGGTATCTGAAGTTCATGGACTCAGCACCAAATACACCACGGGGCTCATTAAAACACAGAAAGCCCTAACGAGCGATGTTTCTTTCTGTAATTTCCTTCAAATCTTCCAGACATGTAGAACTAACTGGAGAGGTTTCAATGGGACACTTGCTGATGAAGATTTCAAAGAAGATTTCATAAAGGAGGGTTTTTTCTTTCAAGGGTGTTTTCTATCATTTTTCAGTGTATGGAAGAAGTGACAGCAGCATTCCACACTGGACATTGATCCCGAGGGTCTCCTGAAGACATCTGGACAGGCAGGAGAACAGTCCTTGAGGCTGGACACTGTATGGACAACCTGGCTCCTCACCCCCACCCCCAGTCTGCCGGTTCCCTCATTGGCCACCAGAGATTGCATCACTTTTCCCACATCAGACTTCTCCACTGAGCTCTGCAGGAGATGCTGCAGCTCCTGTGCACCAGCTCCACCTGCTCTCCTGTGCAAACACTGCACAGTTCAATAAACAGCAAAACACTTTCCTCAGTTGTGTGTGTAAGCTGGATCTGGTGAGGTCCAGCATCCACAAGGGACACCCACACAAAAACTGGTTTAGACAGAGAGATAGGAGAGGATAGAAATAAACACAATGAATGTGTTGACTGCCATGTTAATTAGAGCTCTGAAGAATGTGGCAAGTTTGTAACTCCCTGAAGCTCAAAGCAGAAACCAGACAGTTGAGAGGCCACTGAATGACCAAAGAGCAAGTGGAGGAGAAACCTGAGAGCACTGGGAAGGGCAAACGTCCAGACAGTGCTGGAAAGTTGTCCTTGGACAGGGACATTTAATCAGGAGAGGTGGGAACTCCTGAATGACGAGGGAGATGAAATCATAGAGTGTTGGTAATAGAAGTACAGGGGAAGACCAATATTTCTTCTCCTGCCCTTATTACACTTCCCCGTAACTCACTTTTTGGCTTTTTTTCTTTTAAATTTTAATATGTTAAAAAAACAACTAAACAAAGATCTCCAATCAAACAAACAAACCAACGAAACAAAAGAAACAAAAAACCCCAAAAAAACAAAGCAACAAAAACCTCAAACCAATTAAACAATAACAACAACCAAAACCACAAACAAAACAGCAACAAAACCAACAAAACAAACCACAAACAAAACAACCACAAGAAAGTGCATGTTTCCAGACAAACATCAGTCATCAGCTGTCTCACCATAAACAGCCAGGGCCATTTTAGGGGCCCAGTGTACCTGAGGTGCTGGCCTGGGATTGGCATCTATCACACAGGACCTGGGGAGACCAGAGCACCTTGCAGTGCAGGTGGAGCCTGGGCAGGGGTTCCCGGGGTATCTACACTGGCACCAGGTGTTTGTGTCCCTGGAGCTGAAGACATTAGTGTCCCAAATCCATCCCCATCCATTTAGATGGTCACCTACAGCACACCTACACCTACACCTACAACACTGCCCCATCATCGTCTGCTCTGCTCCAGTCTGAAACAGAGCCCAACATCACAATTGGATCATGAGAGAACTGAGGTTGAAGGGGCCTCAGGAGTCTGCAGTCCAACCTGTCACCAACTGGGTCACACCCAGGTGTTCAAGCCTTGATTTAATCAGAGCTTTAGCAGGACTAGAGAAGTGATCATCCCTTTGTACTGGGCACTGGTGAGGCTGCACCTTGAATCCTGGGGTCAGTTTTAGGCCCCTCATGGCAAGGAAGACATTGAGGTGCTGGAGAGAGTTCAGAGGAGGGTGACAAGGCTGGTGAAGGGTCTGGAGCACCAGTCTTATGAGGAACGGTTGAGGGAGCTGGGGCTGTTCAGCCTTGAGAACAGGAGGCTGAGGGGAGACCTTGTCGCTGTCTACAACTACCTGAAAGGAGGTTTTATGATGGTGTGTGTTGGTCTCTTGTCCCAAGTAGCAAGTGATAGGACAAGAGGAAATGGCCTCAAGTTGCACACGGAGAGGTTTAGATTGGATATGAGGAAAAAATTCTTCAGGGAAGCCACCGGATATGTTCCTCAGGACTCAGTCCTAGGGCCAGGTCTGTCCAATATTTTTATCAATAATCTGGATGCAGGAATTTAATGCACCAGTAGCAAATTTTCTGATAATACCATCCTCAGAGGTGCTGATGACTATCCTGAGGGACAAGGAACCTTGCAGAACGATCTAGATAGATTGGAGTATTAGGCAATGATCAACGGCATAAAATCCTGCAAGTCCACATGCCGGATTCTGCACCTAGGATAAAGTAATGCCAAGCACAAGTCTAAATGGGGAGAGGATTGGCTGGAGACCAGCCCTGCAGAAAGGAGCCTTGGGGCGCTGGTTGACAGGAGGCTCAACAAGAGTCAGCAGTGTGTGCCCTGGCAGCCAAGAGTGCAAATCCCATCCTGGGGTACATCAAACAGAGCAGAACCAACTGCTCAAAGGAGGTGATTATCCTGCTGTATTCAGAGTTGCTGTGGCCTCACCTTGAGTGCTGTGTGCAGTTCTGGGCCCCACGATTTGACAAGGATGTTGAAGTATTCCAATGTGTCCAGAGAGCAACAAAGCCGGTGACCGACCGGAAGGCATGTCCTCTGAGGAGTGGCTGAGCAATCTGGCTTTCTCTAGTTTGGAGAGAAGGAAGCTGATGAGCAAGCTCATTGCCCTCTAAAATTTCCCGAGGAGGGAAGTGTATAGGGAAGTGCTGGTCTCTTGTCCCTGGTATCCAGTGACAGGACATGTGTGAATGGTGCAAAGCTGGGTCAGAGGAAGTTCAGACTTGACCCTCTACTGAGAGTGTGGTCAAATACTGGAACAGACTTCTGAACGATAGGATGAGGGGCAACAGGCACAGCATAGGAGGTCCCATCTGAATTTTAGGAAAAACTTCTTTACTGTGAGGGTGCCTGAGCACTGGAACAGGCTGTCCAGAGAGGTTGTGGAGTGTCGTCCTCTGGAGACATTCAAAACCCGCCTGGACACCTTCCTGTGCCATCTGCTCTGGGCGAACCTGCTTTAGCAGGTGGGTTGGGCTAGATGATCTCCAGAGGTCCCTTTCAAGCCCAACCATTCTGTGATTCTGTGACAGCTGGTTGATGCCCCAAGCCTCAGCATTCAAGAGGCATTTGGCCAATGCACTTACTACCCTGTTTTAACTTTAGATCAGCCTTGAATTGGTCATGCAGTGGGACTAGATGGTCATTCTAGGTCCCTTACAGCTGAACTATACCTCACTTCCCTTCTTTCCTTTCTCCTCCTTTCCCTAGCAGGGGGAAGCTGCAAAGCCCCCCCACCACAGCCCCACCTGGCACCCTTTGCAGGAAGCCTTTGAGGTGCTGGCCCCAAGGCAGTCCCCGTGCCCAGGAGTTCCAGGGGGCTGTCCCTGCCCTTGGTGGCCACGTGCTGGGCACAGCTGCTGGCTGTCCCTGATGCCTTCTCTGCCCTTTGGCTCTCCAGGACAAAGCTCCTGCTCTTCTCTCCAGTCATGGCAGAAACCAGCCCTGCAACCAAGAGAAGAGCCCTGGTAGCTGTCCCCTCTCTGCACCAGAGCTGATGTCCATGAGGCCCCACAGCGAGGAGGACCAGGGTCACAAAGCCTTTTCTGAGGGGATAACAGGATGGTTTCCACCACTGCAGCGTGGAGAAAATCCCAAGTGTGACCAGAGCCATAGGCTGTGCTGGACAGTGCCAACAGACCGCCATGGAAATAAGACTCGCTTTGAATCCATTCCCAAAGCACAGCCAGGCAAATGATGACTCTTCCCAAATGAGCAAAAAGAGTCCATTGCTGCTATTGCAGTCATGTTTCCTTTTCTACCCAAACCAAGATCCACAGTTGGCCATCTGTACAGGGGGTGCAAAATGCACTTCAGCTGCAGGGTAAACCTTCCACACCTCCTGTGTGACTTGCACCTTTCTCAGAGTTATTCGCCTACCTTGATTGGTGGGAAGAGGTTCAGAACTTCTGGAAAGCCTTTAAGAGATACTCTTTTGAGTACTCAAAGAGTAAGGAAGCTACTGACATTTTGGACATTTGCGTCAAAACTCATACACACATGGCATAGTGTGTGGTGTGTGGCATGGATTACTTTTTCTCCTTGTTCTCCTTTTTAGTAATGCGTGAGATCTTTGCTTTGGAAAAAACATACCTAAAGAAAAGAATCTGAGAACAAAAGTCCTGATCAGAGAGAAGGTCCATCTGGGCCAAGACTCAGTCTCCAAAGCTGCCAGCCATCCATGTCTACAGGGTCTTGGGGGTGCCCAAAGGCCTCAGTGGCTGGGACCGGCCTCCCTGGGGACCATCTCCTGCAGGGGCCCAGGGGCCGTGTCTCAGCTCAGCCTGGGACCTCTGGTGCCTGCCTGAGCCATGTTGTAGGTGTGTGTGCCTGTCTCTGCCCCATCTCCTGGACGGGCCTGGGCCCTGCCCTGCAGAGAGCGGCTCTCCTGGATGGAGTCCTCAGGCCTGGCTCAGAGCTCATCATGCTCCAGGCACAACTACTGAGCACAACGATGCTGTGCTGTGCTGTGCTGTGCTGCTCTATTCTGTACGCTCACAATGAGTCCAATAAAGATGGGACTGTTCGACTGAAATGCCAGACAGGTTTTAGATCCAAAAACAGTTTCAGGGACACATACACAAAGGATACAACTGGAAACAGAATTTTTTTTTTTTTTTAATATTTATATTTATTTTATTAAAATTACAAATTTTAACAGAAGAAGGAGAAGGAGGAGAGCTGGCTCCTGCTGCAAACTTGCCCTGGGAGAAAGAACCCGAGAAAGCCAGGGCACGAGTGGTGCCTTGGAGGGCAAGAGCAGTGGGCATGAACTGAGCCAAAAGGGCCCAGAGGAGCTCTGACAGGTGGTCATGCTCAATGCTGCAGAGGAAGGCAAAAAAACCCCGGGGACCAGGGCCAGTCTGCCCCGGGGGAAAATTCCTTCCTGACCCCAACACTGGCGATCGGCTGTTCCCTGAGCATTTGAGCAAGACCTGGCTCCTCGGCCCACAGGCTGGTCATGCCTCCCAGAAGACCTCAGAATAATAGGATGATAGGATGATGATCTTTCTCTTCTCTTCTCTTCTCTTCTCTTCTCTTCTCTTCTCTTCTCTTCTCTTCTCTTCTCTTCTCTTCTCTTCTCTTCTCTTCTTCCCTCTCCTCTCCTCTCCTCTCCTCTCCTCTCCTCTCCTCTCCTCTCCTCTCCTCTCCTCTCCTCTCCTCTCCTCTCCTCTCCTCTCCTCTCCTCTCCTCTCCTCTCCTCTCCTCTCCTCTCCTCTCCTCTCCTCTCCTCTCCTCTCCTCTCCTCTCCTCTCCTCTCCTCTCCTCTCCTCTCCTCTCCTCTCCTCTCCTCTCCTCTCCTCTCCTCTCCTCTCCTCTCCTCTCCTCTCCTCTCCTCTCCTCTCCTCTCCTCTCCTCTCCTCTCCTCTCCTCTCCTCTCCTCTCCTCTCCTCCTCCTCCCCTCCTCCCCTCCTCCCCTCCTCCCCTCCTCCCCTCCTCCCCTCCTCCCCTCCTCCCCTCCTCCCCTCCTCCCCTCCTCTCCTCCTCTTCCTCCTCCTCCTCTTCCTCTCTTCTCTCTGTTCTCCTCTTGCTTCACCTCTTCCCTCTCTCTCTCTCCCTCTCCCTCTTCTTCTTCTCTCTCCCTCTTTTCCTTCCCCCTCCTTTCACTACCAGTACATGCTGGGGAAATCCCTGACAAACACTTGGAACCTTGCCCAGCTTACCCATTCGCTCCATCACCTTGTGCCAACAACGCATCTACCTTCTGGTGGCCAGGAGAGCACCGGGCCCCCTTCAAACCACTCTGCATTCCACTTCCTACAGCTGCTGACCCTCGCTCCCCACTCCATCAGGACGGTGAGCTCTGCAGTGCTCCTCAAGAAGGCATTCCCTTCATTTTGCTACTGCTATCCAGCTGAAAAGGATGTTCATCCATCAGATGAACCTGGAAGGTTGCCCTGCTGGGAGATGGCCTTGCAGCAGAGAAACTCCAGCTGCCTCGTCCAGGTCTTCCTCCTTCAGCCCCTGTCAAGGGATTCCACCGGCTCCTCAAGGACTTCCTCTCCAATGTTTTCAGGCTGCCTCCAGGCCAGCTCTGGCAGCAGACACAGGAAGCTGCTCCCTTTTATACTGTCCCGGGGCATTGTGACCTCAGCATTGCTGGCTGGTCACACTGTGACACGGAGGTGACATGGGCCCCCAGTGTCCCACCGCGTCTGCTGCCCATGCACCCAGCACTCCTTGGAGGAAGGACTTTGGGGTGTTGCTGGCCCCAAGGCTGCCTCCAGGCCAGCTCTGGTGGCAGACACGGGACGCTGCTCCCTTTTATACTGCCCCGGGGCATTGTGACATCAGCATTGCCCGGTGGTCAGATTGTGACATGGAGGTGACATGGGCCCCCAGTGTCCCACCCCGTCTGCTGCCCATGCACCCAGCACTCTTTGGAGGAAGGACTTCGGGGTGCTGCTGGCCCCGAGGCTGTCCTTGTGCCCAGGAGGCCCAGGGGGCTGTCCCTGCTCTTGGTGGTCACGCACTGGGCATGGCTGAAACCACCTGGGAATGGCGGTGGCATGAAATTACTGAGGAGGTTATTCAGATACAAAGGAACTTCTTCTCTTTGCCTTTAAAGTTACTAAAAGAAACTATGAAAAACAATCCTCTAGTACATGATGGTGATGAATTGCTCTGCGAAAGTGCTGCCATGGGTACAGGAACCTGCCAGCCTACGTCTATTCCATTAAAGAATCTCAACCTTTTGGTGCCGGCTCCATGTGTTTGGCATGTGACCTCTCTCACCTCCTAGATGTCCAGGTAGGAAAACAGGTGGGGGAGCAGGTCTCAGCTAAACCCCAGGGCACCTGCTATGGAAAGCATAGGTGTGAAAGCATAGGCATAGCCTCTGGGCTCAGGCACCAGGTTCTGTGGGCTGGCAAATGGCTGCCTGACAGCTCAGACGTGGTAATTATCCCTAATTCAAGCACTTGGGGTAATGCAAGGTGGTGCTGTGTTGGAAGCGCTTCATTAACTGCAGAAGAGTAAATACAGGCCCATGGGCAGATCCTCTGCTACAAAGGGTCTTCACATCCTTTGGTCTCACCGTGAACTTGTGCCCTCACATTCTGGATTTAAGTGACTCCAATTAGACTTAGCTTAATTCTCTCTAGAAACAAAATAATAACCTACCCAGTCTACTCAGCCAGTTCCACTGTCCCAGGCAGATGAATCTCCAAAACCAGAACATGGGCGGCTGCTCATCCTGTTGGTTATTTTTCTATCACATGCCATTTATTGAGTGTTATTGACAACAAGGACATTTTTGCCCCCAGCAGTGGGAACAGAAGCAGGAGAACAGTGTGAACCTTACAAATCCTCTTACCAAATTGATGCCAAACTGATTCCCAATTTACATTCCCACTTAGTGATGTCCAGAGTTGACTAATTCCCAACCTAAATTGAGATGGTGTGGTCAGTTCTTGCAATACTCTCATGCATCGCGGCATAACTTGTGATTTCCCTCCAGTTCGTATCATTACAAAACTAAGCACCTCTGTTTTCCTTACAAATGTGTTGCTTCCATGCTCACCAAGAGAACTTGCAAGTGTAACACTTTAATTTTTTTAAGTGAGTGGGAAAATGAAAACCAACTGCATTTCTTATATGTCTTATTTTTAACTTCAGGGTGGTGATTTTTTAAGCTCCTCCTTTAGTGCATTCACTAATGACAGAGATGGACTCACCTTGATGTGCTGATCAGGTGCTGGAAAAATTTTCAGCAATAGAACAAAACTTGGGGTTACACCCTCTGCTGTGTCTGCCTGCAAAGTTTCCTTTTTTTCCAATGAAAACTGCCCTGTACTTGCACTAGATCTGACTTTTAATAGACCTATTTTCCCCTCCCTAGGCCAAAGGAGGACATTAACCCACTTCCATGGGCTGCATCTGTCTGTCTAGAGCCGGTAACATGTATGTTTGTATAGCTTGCTGTGTGATTTCTGTTTCTTGCAATAAAAATCGTTTGGAGTGTAGTTTTTGCCATTTTCACATTGTGTCACTCAGCTCTTTTTCTTCAATGCTTTTTTTTGCCCAATGGTTTTTGAAAAAGTTATCAAAAACCACTGAGAAACCGTTATTGTTAAACTTGGTGCTGTTTCTTACTTCTGACTTGGGGGTTCAAAGAAATACCCAAACCAATACATCCCATATGTTTGGAGGGCACTTCTGTGCAGCTAAAAGATTCCTTTCCTTGTCATTAAATATTTGGGTGTTTGTTCCTAAAACTGTGTAACAGAAGTGATATTGTTGGGGCATCTCTGAGTATATGTTTGTCTTGAATAGATGCCATGAATTTAGACACTGTTGCTCCACAAAGTGATATTCCGAAGATCTGCATTTGATCTTTCCACTTCATCTGATGAAGCAGCGGAGTTTAATAGTTTGTCTGCAAATGAAACTACCTAAAAGGCAGCGTACAGGGAACCTGCAGCAGGGAGCTCCTGATTCCCACCTGACTCCTCCAAAGGCCTCTCTTAAAAGTGAACAAAAGTCAACAAAAGCTGCAGCCCCTCCCTCCTGGGGCACTGCGGTGGGCGCCCCCCCTGGGACCACAGGAAGGTCCAGGATCCTTGTCCTGAGCAGTCAGGGCATCGCTGGCAGGTGGGCAGGGAAATGGAGATAGGCTGGGGATGCAGAGACTGGCTGAGACATGGAGATGGACTAGGACACAGAGGTGGGCTAGGACACAGAGACAGGCTGGGCCATAGATGGCCTGGGTCACAGAGACTGGCTGGGACATAGATGGACTGGGTCACAGAGACTGGCTGGGACATGGAGGGGGGCTGGGCCATGGGAACGAGTCAGACCCAGCACAGGAGCAGGGAGGTTGGAGCAGCTCCATCCCTGGAGATATGTGCTTGTCCTCGACATGCCAGCCATAGGATACATGCCCCCAGCACAGACACGTACCCATGGGACACACAACTGGCCCACAGGGACACCAGAGACACACGCACGCCTTGTGCCATCATTCCAGTTTTATTGTGGAGCCGTGGTGGTGCACTGGAGTGGCGGTGGTGGTGGCCAAGGCTCTGCCGGTTGCACAGACGCCAGTGCTGGGGTCGGCTCAGCGGCGGCGGCGCCGTGTCCCCTGCCAGCGGCGGCTCCTCCTGTACCGCCGGCGTCGGCTCTGCCCATAGCGGCGGCGAGAGCGGCTCCGGGAGCGGCGCTGGCCGCGGCGGCGGCTGCGGCTCCGGCTGCCGCTGCGGCTCCTGCTTCGCCGGTACCCGGGCCATGGTGGGGTGGCCGCCGCCCTGTCCTACCAGAGGATGCAGCTCTGCAACCCGGCCCTGCTTTTATAGGGGTGCCTGGGCGGGGCCTTTGTGACATCACCAGTGACGTCACAATGCCCCACTGTGGCAGTTGCACAACCCCCATGATCCGGAGCCTTCAACGGGGCAGTTGATGGCTCCTTAGCACCTTTTGTGCCGCACTGTCCCTGTCCCCACGTACACACCGAGGGTGGTACCAAGGCGCTCCCAGTCACATCCTCGCCTACCCCGGGCAGGGTGACTTCACCTCCACCAGCTGGGGGGACAGGAGGGGTGGGACCCTCAGTCGGTGACAGGGTCCTCAGCAAAGAAGGTGCCCAGAGAAGCTGAGAAGCTTCTGGACCATGTTGAAATGCCCACAGCCACATCTGACCAGACTATAGAGCGGGGCCCCCACCGAAGAGCCCCTTGGAGTGGTCTTCTCAGAGCAGCAGGTCTGTGAACTGGAGCCCTCCCCTTAGACTGGGACGCTGTCTAAGGAGACTGCCTGGCACTGAGAGCGCTGCACCTCCTCCTGTGCTGGGTGGTTGTTTTTCTCTACTGGATATATCCTGGAATGAGTCCTTGCCTACCCCAGGCAAGTGAGAGCCCTCGTCCAGCCCAGGTGAGTGATTGTTTCTTCGGGGCACCCATGAGTGAGAGGCCTCTAGTTTTGTTTCTGGTGAGTGAATGCGGGCACATTGTTGAACATTGTTATTCTTATGTTGTCATACCCAAATAACCTCCCCAAGTGATATCTGAACCTGAATTTTATGTTGTTGGAGTGCTAAATAATTGTATAAACCCTGCTTCTAGTTTATTTGCTATGCTTTCCTGTCTAGAATAAAGTCTGCTTTGGAACTTGTTGTCTGCCTAAAACTGCCTTTTGTGGTGCCTCCGTGACACCCACAGTGCTACCCGGGCTCCATGGCTACCGGCCATCCCACTGCAGCACCGGCCCCAGGTCACCACCACCATGTGCTGGCAGGTCCCTGGTCACTGCCGCGGTGCAGGAGATGCAGGAGGAGCCCCTGGGCTGGCCGGAGCCCCAGGGGCGCAGCAGGAGGAGGCACCACAGGGACAGAGGTGCCGCTTGCAGTGCCAGTGGCAGTGCCAGTGGTGCCAGTGCCAGTTTGCTTGTGTGCATGGGTCTGCTGAGGGTCTGCTGGGGAGGAGAAGAGACCAGGGGTTGCACTGGGAAATGTGTCTGCAATCGAGAGCATGTGAGAGAAGTCCCTAAATCCTGTCCCAGCATTTCTGGTAGCATTTAACTCTCCCTGCCCATGTCTGTGCTGCCTGCAGCTGTGTCTCTGTCCCTGGTCTGCTCCCTGTCAGTGTCACAGACCCCCGTCCCACCCGCTGTGTGCTCAGCTCTGTCCTGCTCACACCTCCTGGCACTGCCCAGGGGCAGCTCTGTGTGTGCAGGGGCTCAGGAGCAGCTCAGACCAGTCCTAACGAGAACTGGGGTCTCAGTGTCTGCTCCAAAGAGAGAAATAAATCCCCATCTCCCACTGCACACCCAGACGAGCGAGAGTGGAAAACTGAAAGCACAGACTCCTTCCCTTGCGGCTGTTCCTGTCTCGATGTCCTTGTTCAGAAGGACCCTCTGCCATGTCTGTGGGGTTTACCTGGAGCTCTGAGCAGCCCTGACCCACACAGCCCCCTTCAACCCCACAAGCTCCCTGCCTGCCCTGCCGGGGGTCGCTCCTTCCACCCACAGCTGCTGCCATGGGATCTCCCGGGCAGGCTGAGCGCTGACCCTGGCAGGCGGCAGAGTCCCTGCCCGGCACAGCCCTGGGGTGCAGGGACCCTGCTCTGCAGGACAGCCCTGGGCACCCCTGGGTGCTCACCCGGCTTCACAGCTGTTCAGCATGGCCTGACAAGAGCCCCGTCCTTACAGATCCCACAAGCTGTGCCTGTGCCAGTTTCAGGAGATGCCTCCAGGAGCTACAGCTGCACTGCCCTGCACCCAGAGACTTACCATGGCAAGGGCTGCAAAGGTTTCTCCTCCAGTGAGCTCTCAGTCATCCTCCTAGTCCTGACCATCTTTAATCTCTCTCTGCCTTGCTCGTCTCCTGAGATCCCCAGGCAGAGCCCTCAGCCCTGCTGCGTGTGCAGAGGAGCTGCTCCTGGGCAGAGCTGTCTCTCTGCAGCGCTGCCGCTGCCATGAGCTCCCTGTGTCCCAGGAGCCCAGCCCAGCTCAGCAGCACAGGAGCAGCCCAAGGCGCTTTAATGACCCCTCTGGTGGGTTTGGTGCTGAGTCCATGGACCTCAGACCCTAAGAGGAAGCTGAAGAAACTCCTCAGGAATTCAAACTCAGATGCAAACTCCAAAGTTTCCTGTAATATTAATGGGTCCCACTGAGGGAACCTACTGAGAAACAACATCCAAGTTTGGTTAGAGCTGAAAACTGGAGGCAGAGATGAAAGGTCAGGAAAAGCAAAGAAAAGGTGGCTCTGATGCTGAGTAAACCTGGTTGTGTTTCATTAATCAAAGGGCCAAGCCCTGACCCCACTTTGGAAATCAGATCCTGTCCCTCCCACGTTGCCCAGGGCCCTTCCTGGGACAGTGTGATGTGGGGCTGTGCAAGGCCAAGGGCAGGACTATGGTCCCACACCTCCCAGCTTCCTGGCTGGGGACAAGGAGGCCATGAGGCCCCTGTGCTGCAAGGACAAGGTGTCTCCTCACAGGCATCAGAGGTGCAGACAACAGCCATAGCCAAGGGGAGAAGGAGCTCATGTCTGGTGGGGCTTTCAGCCTCTTTACATCCCTTGATCATCTCCACGACAGCCTGTCCTGTGCTGTGGCATCCCCTGCACCTCTGTCCCTGCAGGCTGGAGACATCCCCCCTGCTGCCCCACCTTGCTCTTGTCTGAGCATCTTCCTTCCTTTGCTGAGATCTCTCCATCCTCCCCAGCTGGTCCTTGAAGCACAAAGCCTTGGGCTGATGCAGACTCCCTCTGCTGACCTGCTCCCCCACAGCACTGCCCTTCCACTCACATTCCTTTCTGCTCATGTCCAGCCTGGACCTCCCCAGCTCCACTTTGGGCCATCATTTCTTTCTCAAGCTCTTTCCCACTATGAAGAAACCTCCACCATCTCTGAAACCACCCTTCAAGCACTCTCAGGCTACTCCTGCACTGCTGCAGCCTCCCCAGCGCTGCTGGGCCAAAGCAGCCCAGGTCCCTCAGCACCCCACACCATGTGCACAAGGTGCTGAACCTGCCTTGGCACAGCCCTGCACTCTCCAGTTCCTCCCTGCTTCTCCAAACTGGAAAGCCGCACACTGGCACACACCCGTGTGTGTGGGTCACACTAGTGCTGAACCGAATGGGATGAGAACTGCAGGTGTCTGGGTCCCCACGCTCCTCCTCATGCAGCCCCGTGTGCAGCTGCCTTGTTCATGGTGAGCGTGCACCACAGGATATGGTGTGGGGACCTTGTAGTGCCCCAGGCCCTTCTCCTCAGGGTCACTGCTCAGCGTGTCAGGCCCTGCTCTGTCCTGATGGATGGGATTATTCTCCTGCCCCAATATAGAACTGGCCACTTCCACTTATCAAACCCTAACCTGGGTGAATCCCAGATTTCCTCAACGTTGTGACTCTTCCTGGACTGCAGCTCCATTTGCTCAGCTGTTAATGTTTGCACACAGATGGCTTATCCTGATGAGGGTGTCTCTCTCAAGATAACAGCATGAGGACTTACAGGACACTATAAATAGCCCCTACTGGAGAAACTGTGGGGCCTTGGAGGTCTGGTACTTATAATGCCAGAGCTCTAGACTTAGACAGGAAGTTTCCCTTCATGTGGTAGAGCAGCAGGAAAGTGTGGAGCTCTGCCTGGGGACAGACAATGTCAGCTGAACGTTGAGGAGTCAGCATGAGAGGGCAGAACAACATGGGCAATGTTGTGGTGACTGGACATCAGCTACAGACTCACTGGTGAGGAAGAGGCTATTAGATTAGCTCTCCTTCAGACAAATGAAAGAAGCTTCATGTTTCCAGGACCGTGTCATCGTGGCAGACCTGAGATATCCCAATATCTGCAAGGTAACCGGCCATTCAGGAGGGTTTGGAGGTCATTGACAACATCTTCCTGACACGGGTGACTGAGGAGTCAGTGGGGTGAGGTGCCCTGTGGGACTTCACACTTACAAACCAGAAAGAGTTGGTCAGGATGGAACAGTCAGGGATGGAAAGTGGAGCTGAGGCTCCTGGGAGATGAGAACAAGGCCAAGAGCAGGATTTCAGGAGAGCAGGATTTGGCCTGCTGAGGGACCTGCTTGGGTCCTATGGGATATGACCTTGGTGTCTGCAGTACTTTTCTCTCCCATTTCCTCCCTCCTCTCTCCCACCTGCTGTTGTGCAGCGTCTTTTACCCTTTCTCAATACAAATATCCCAGAGGTGCTGCCAGCATCACTGAGTGGCTCAGATTTGGCAAGAAGTGGGTCCATCTTAGAGCAGCTGAAATTGGCTCTGTCTGACGTTGGTCAAACTCCTGTTGTCTTCTCAGAGAGGTGACAACTGTAGCACAGCCATACTCACCCCCACTTCCCAAGACTTTGTCATGTAAACCCAGTACAGGGGTAACAGAGTGTTGGCTGTTACAAACTACTTGATCATGGAGAAGAAATGGAAAAGATCTTCTGTCAGTAACCTGAGGAAGTTTCCAGTCAATGAGTACGTTCCTATGGGGAACTGTAATTGCCCTGACATTCACTGCTCAGGCAGAGCTGCAGGTACCAACAGTCCAGAGGATCTTGGGCCAACTGCTTAACACGGCTGCCTGGTGGGACAACAAGGGTGAGTCTCACCTGGATCTGGAACTGGGAAAACAAAGAAACCCTGGTGACGGATGTGAACATCAGTGTCCACCTTGGCTGTCATGAGCAGGACACAGTGGGGTCCCAGGCACCAAAGGGGAGGGAGGAAAGGCCAGCAGCAGAGCACAGGCTGGTGGGCTCCAGAGGAGAAGACTTGGACATATCTGGGGGGGCTGATTCAGGTGGTGCCATAGGAATCATCTCAAAAGGCTGAAGGAGCTCAGGAAATCTGTAAGAGCATTTTGTATGTCAATGAGCCCTCTGCTGCCATAAGCCTGAACTGCAGCTACTGAGAGAATGAACAAACTCTAATGAAGTGAAAGGCAGAAGCAAACCCCAAGTTCTGAGGGTGTTTGGACCCCATGAAGGGCCATCACTGACACAGCTGTGAAGGAAACAACCAGTGCAGGTCCCTGTCCCTGGAGGCTGCGGAAGGAAAGACTTGGAGACACTGGTTCCAGGTGGTGAGGGCCATGTGGAGGTGGTTCTGATGCCATGTCAGCCCCTGATGCTTGTTCATCACCAGAATGGCTGAGCCCTGACCCCCTGGAACCTGGTAGATTTTTCTCCAATGTTTTTCAAGGCTTTTCCTGTGGTGAGTGTGAGTGTTTTGTGTTTTGGGGGTGAGTTTTATGTCAATTGCTGTTGCTTTAACTGCAAGGCTCTGGTTTTCTGTGGAGTTGGAAAATGCCTGTGAGCTCCTCACAACTCATTGTGAAATCTTACTTTCACATCTGCCAGGAGTCGGGTCCAGAGAGTAGTGGCATAAGACCTCTCTTGAAATTGCCCTATCAATGGTGGAATCTCTTGACAGAGATCCCAGCTGCCTGGCTTCACCACCTTCCAATTCAATTGTTTCTGCCCCATTGTCCCAGCATCGGAGCAGCCAGGTTAAAATATTCTCGCCTTCACGATGACTAAAGTCTTTTCTCGTATCTCTCAGCTCACCTGGAGAAAAGGACCGAGTGGTGGTCACTTCAGCTCCTCCCTGTCCTGATGATGCCCCCTTGGGTTGATGTTGGCCCTGTGCCATCATCTGCTGCACGGGTAGTCTTTCTAGTGACTTTCTTACAACCAGCAACTGATGCTGATATGGGTTCACCATCATTTGATTCATTTCCAGAGTCGGAATGACTGTCACAGTGGTTACAGCAGCAACAGTGCCCAGTGTGTGAAGAAGGGGGGGCCTGCCTTGTTAGCCTTTTGAGGCTGGAGAAGTAATGTTATCTGCAGCGACCATTGGCAGAGGAACTCTGCGGAGGAGCTGTAGCTTCAGCCTGCGAAGCCGCCGTTGGGGGGCAGTGGCTGCAGCGGCAGCTTTTGCTTTTTGCTAAAGCTTCCGAAGACGCACCGCAAATCTCAGGACAACAAAGAGACGCAAACCTCCTTGTTGAACGACATTTCTCTTAAACAGAAGCACAAACTGACACACATTCAGCAAACCAGATAACACCATCAACCGTTCTATCAAAAACTCCAAGGATATTCAAAATTCTCTAAAACATTTGCGAACTGTCCTAGCGAAAAAATGAAAGTATTGTTAGTCAGCCCTTCTAAAGATTCGCTTGACCAATTAGCAAACACAGAGCCGTACTGCTCTTTAATCTCCTCCTGGAGGCTTTTCAAGGTAAAGCAGAAGCGAGTAGAAATTCATTAGCGGCTGCCATTTAATGAAATAAACCAGTGACCAAACCACACAATATCATCATGACCATTGTCCAGTTCCTTGTTGTTATATAATGAATACCTCGATTTAAAAAGAAGGCCCAACACAGATATGGAATCAGTGAGCACAATGTAGAAAATGACTGATACAACTTATGCCATAACATCTTTAAATCAGTGTAATTAACTTTGCCTTAATAGAACTAAATAATATCCAAAGCAAACGGACGCGCAAGTATCACAACTCTATGAGTTGGCACCGTGCCAAGAAAACTGAAAGGTACGTCAGAGCAGTAGA
The DNA here is from genome assembly GCA_032206185.1 of Columba guinea. Lineage (NCBI taxonomy): Eukaryota > Metazoa > Chordata > Aves > Columbiformes > Columbidae > Columba > Columba guinea. Next base: position 1,773 of record JAVLUU010000970.1, on the reverse strand, counting down.
AAAGCCAAAAAATCTTCAAATTTACCCCTTTCTCTTGCCCCACGTTGGGCGCCCAAATATCTGTCGAGGGTTAAGATTGTGGGGTGACAATAAAACCCTGGCAGATGTATTGTTAACCCCCCTCTCCCCCCGCCCTTTCTCTTTGCCCCTCCCTCTCCCTCCTTCCCACAGGTGATCAGGAGGGAAAAGAAGGACTGAGAGAAGAGAGTTGGAAAAAATTAACAATGTTTTACTAATGCTACTAACAAGAATAGAGAAAATAATACAAAATATACAAAACCAATCTTGAAAGTCTCAGCAACTGCAGAGCTGGCAACCAAAGGATAAGAGGGTTATTAGGGGCAGTCAGCATGGCTTTACCAAGGGTAAGTCATGCTTGACCAACCTCATAGCCTTTTATGAGAATGTAACAAGGTGGATGGATGATGGCAGAGCGGTGGATGTGGTCTACCTTGACTTCAGTAAAGCCTTTGACACAGTCTCCCACAGCATCCTCACAGCTAAGTTGAGGAGGTGTGGTCTAGACAACAGAGTAGTGAGGTGGGTTGCAAACTGGCTTAAGGAGAGAAGCCAGAGAGTGGTAGTCAATGGTGCGGAGTCTAGTTGGAGGCCAGTATCTAGTGGAGTGCCTCAGGGGTCAGTGCTGGGGCCAATATTATTCAATATATTCATTAACGATTTAGACGAGGGAATAGAGTGCACTATCAGCAAGTTTGCTGATGACACTAAGCTGGGAGGAGTGGCTGACACGCCAGAAGGCTGTGCTGCCATCCAGCGGGACCTGGACAGGCTGGAGAGTTGGGCAGGGAATAACCTGATGAAATTTAACAAGGGAAAAGTGTAGAGTCCTGCATCTGGGCAGGAACAACCCCAGTTCCAGTATAGGTTGGGAAATTACATATTAGAGAGCAGTGTAGAGGAAAGGGACCTGGGGGTCCTGGTGGACAACAGGATGACCATGAGCCAGCACTGTGCCCTTGTGGCCAGGAAGGCCAATGGCATCCTGGGGTGTATTAGAAGGGGGGTGGCTAGTAGATCGAGAGAGGTCCTCCTTCCCCTCTACTCCGCCCTGGTGAGACCACATCTGGAATATTGTGTCCAGTTCTGGCCCCTCAGTTCAAGAAGGACAGGGAACTGCTGGAGAGGGTCCAGCGGTAGGGCAACCAAGATGATTAAGGGAGTGGAGCACCTCCCTTATGAAGAAAGGCTGAGGGAGCTGGGGCTCTTTAGTTTGGAGAAGAGGAGACTAAGGGGGGACCTCATTAATGTTTATAAATATATAAAGGGTGAGTGCCACGAGGATGGAGCCAGGCTCTTCTCCGTGGCAAACAATGGTAGGACAAGGGGTAATGGGATCAAGCTGGAACACAAGAGGTTCCGCTTAAATTTGAGAAGAAACTTCTTCTCAGTGAGGGTGACAGAGCACTGGAACAGGCTGCCCAGGGAGGCTGTGGAGTCTCCTTCTCTGGAGACATTCAAGACCCGCCTGGACATGTTCCTGTGCGACCTCACCTGGGCGTTCCTGCTCCAGCAGGGGGATTGGACTAGATGATCTTTTGAGGTCCCTTCCAAACCCAAACATACTGTGATACTGTGATACTGTGATTAGACTCTGCAGCCAATCGGAGCTGGATTCAGTCTCTCACTAGGCCTCAGTTCGCAGGGACGACTAGCAAGGTCCTCTCCTAATGTCGGCCATAAGAAAAAAAGGGAAAAGGGAAAAAAGGGACGAGATCCTCATGATCTCCCCACTTTTATATGAAGTATTCACGT
>JAVLUU010000967.1:470000-471812 GCA_032206185.1 Columba guinea | reverse complement strand
AAGAAAGAAGGAAAAAAGAAAGAAAGAAGAAAGAAAGAATGAAAGAACGTAGGAAAGAAAGAAAAAAGAAAGAAAGAAAGAAAGAAAGAAAGAACGTGGGAAAGAAAGAAAGAAAGAAAGATAGAAAGAAAGAAAGAAAGATAGAAAGAAAGAAAGAAAGAAAGAAATTAAAAAGAAAGAAAGAAAGAAAAAAGAAAGAAATTAAAAAGAAATAAAGAAAGAAAGTAAGAAAAAAGAAAGAAAGAAAGAAAGAAAGAAAAAAGAAAGAAAGAAATTAAAAGAAAGAAAGAAAGAAAGAAAGAAAGAAAGAAAAAAGAAAGAAAGAAAGAAAGAAAAAAGAAAGAAAGAAAGAAAGAAAGAAAGAAAGAAAGAAAGAAAGAAAGAAAGAAAAAAGAAGAAAGAAAGAACGTAGGAAAGAAAGAAAGAAAGAAAGAAATTAAAAAGAAAGAAAGAAAGAAAGAAATTAAAAAGAAAGAAAGAAAGAAAGAAGAAAGAAAGAAAGAAATTAAAAAGAAAGAAAGAAAGAAAGAAAGAAAGAAAGAAAAAAGAAGAAAGAGAACGTAGGAAAGAAAGAAAGAAAGAAAGAAATTAAAAAGAAAGAAAGAAAGAAAGAAGAAAGAAAGAAAGAAAGAAAGAAAGAAAAAAGAAAGAAATTAAAAAGAAAGAAACAAAGAAAAAAGAAAGAAAGAAAGAAAGAAAGAACGTAAGAAAGAAAGAAAGAACGTAAGAAAGAAAGAAAAAAAGAACGTAGGAAAGAAAGAAAGAAAAAAGAAAGAAAGAAAGAAAGAAAGAAGAAAGAAAGAAAGAAAGAACGTAGGAAAGAAAGAAAGAAAGAAAGAAAGAAAAAAGAAAGAAAGAAAGAACGTAGGAAAGAAAGAAAGAAAGAAATTAAAAAGAAAGAAAGAAAGAAAGAAAGAAAGAAAGAAAAAAGAAAGAAAGAAAGAAAAAAAGAAAGAAGGAAAGAAAGAAAGAAAGAAAGAAAGAAGAGAGAAAGAAAGAAAGAACGTAGGAAAGAAAGAAAGAAAGAAAGAAAAAAAAAGAAAGGAAGAAAGAACATAGGAAAGAAAGAAAGAAAGAAAGAAATTAAAAAGAAAGAAAGAAAGAAAGAAAGAAAAAAGAAAGAAAGAAAGAAAGAAAGAAATTAAAAAGAAAGAAAGTAAGCAAGAAAGAAAAAAGAAAGAAAGAAAAACAAAGAAAGAAAGAAAGAACGTAGGAAAGAAAGAAATTAAAAAGAAAGAAAGAAAGAAAGAAAGAAAGAAGAAGAAATAAAGAAAGAAAGAACGTAGGAAAGAAAGAAGGGAAGAAAAAAGAAAGAAAGAAAGAAAGAAAAAAGAAAGAAGAAAGAAAGAAAAAAAGAAAGAAGAAAGAAAGAAAGAAAGAACGTGGGAAATAAAGAAAGAAAGAAAGAACGTAGGAAAGAAAGAAAGAAACAAAGAAATTAAAAAGAAAGAAAGAAAGAAAGAAATTAAAAAGAAATAAAGAAAGAAAGAAAGAAAAAAGAAAGAAAGAAAGAAAGAAAAAAGAAAGAAAGAAATTAAAATAAAGAAAGAAAGAAAGAAAGAAAAAAGAAAGAAAGAAAGAAAGAAAGAAAAAAGAAAGAAAGAAAGAAAGAAAGAAAGAAAGAAAAAAGAAAGAAAGAAAGAACGTAGGAAAGAAAGAAAGAAAGAAAGAAATTAAAAAGAAAGAAAGAAAGAAAGAAAGAAAGAAAGAAAGAAAGAAAGAAAGAAAAAAAGAAAGAAAGAAATTAAAAAGAAAGAAAGAAAGAAAAAAGAAAGAAAGAATGAATGTAAGAAAGAAAGAAAGAACGTAAGA
>JAVLUU010000966.1:0-35361 GCA_032206185.1 Columba guinea | reverse complement strand
TTCCAGGGGGTCATGGCGGGTGACATCCCCCCCATGGGGCTGGGGGGCCGAGCCGAAGAACATCCCGGTGGCTGCGGAGAGAGCGGGCTCAGGGGACCCAGGCGTCCGGGGGGGACCCAGGCGTCCGGGGGGACCTAGGCGTCCCAGTCCCCCCCCTCCCCCCCGCAGTGGACCCAGGCGTCCGGGAAGGACCCAGGCGTCCGGGAAGGACCCAGGTGTCCGAGCCCCGCCCTCCCCCAGCGTCCCATGGGACCCAGGCGTCCGGGAAGGCCCCAGGTGTCCCAGTCCCCCCCTCCCCCTGCAGTGGACCCAGGCGTCCGGGAAGGACCCAAGCGTCCAAGGCCCCCCCCCTCCCATCCCATGGGACCCAGGCGTCTGGGAAGGACCCAGGCGTCCCAGTCCCCCCCCTCCCCCGCAGTGGACCCAGGTGTCCAAGCCCCCCCCTCCCATCCCATGGGACCCAGGCGTCCGGGAAGGCCCCATGCGTCCCAGTCCCACCCTCCCCCCACAGTGGACCCAGGTGTCCGGGAAGGACCCAGGCGTCCGAGCCCCCCCTCCCATCCCATGGGCCCCATGCCTCCCAGTCCCCCCCCACCCCCCGCGGTGGACCCAGGCGTCCGAGCCACCCCTCCCCCCCTGCGGTGGACCCAGGCGTCCGGGCCCCCCCCTCCCATCCCAAGGGACCCAGGCGTCCGGGAAGGCCCCATGCCTCCCAGTTCCCCCCTCCCCCTGCGGTGGACCCAGGCGTCCGGGCCGCCCCTCCCATCCCAAGGGACCCAGGCGTCCGGGAAGGGCCCCATGCCTCCCAGTCCCCCCCTCCCCCTGCGGTGGACCCAGGTGTCCGGGAAGGACCCAGGGCGTCCGAGCCCCCGTTCCCACCACAATGGCCCCAGGTGCCCCAGTCCCCGCCTCCCTCCGCAGTGGACCCAGGTGTCCGGGAAGGACCCAGGCGTCCGAGCCACCCCTCCCCCTGCGGTGGACCCAGGTGTCCGAGCCCCCCCCTCCCATTCCCATGGGCCCCATGCCTCCCAGTCCCCCCCTCCCCCCGCGGTGGACCCAGGCGTCCGAGCCCCCCCTCCCATCCCATGGGCCCCATGCCCTCCCAGTCCCCCCCTCCCCCCGCGGTGGACCCAGGCGTCCGGGCCGCCCCTCCCATCCCATGGGCCCCATGCCTCCCAGTCCCCCCCCCCACCCCGCGGTGGGACCCAGGCGTCCGAGCCACCCCTCCCCCTGCGGTGGACCCAGGCGTCCGAGCCCTCCCCCTCCCATCCCATGGGCCCATGCCCCCCAGTCCCGCCCTCCTCCCGCGGTGGACCCAGGCGTCCGGGCCGCCCCTCCCCCGCGGGCACTCACGGCCGCTGCCGCCCAGGCCGGGCAGGGCGCTGGGGATCTCCATGCCGTGGCGGCACTTGTCGGCGTCCAGCAGCAGGTCGAAGCAGCCGGTGCCCGCGGGCGCCAGCTGCCCCAGCATGATGTTCTCCGACACCCCCTTCATGGGGTCGCTCTCCCCGTGCGCCGCCGCCTCCATCAGCACGTCCACCTGGGGGCACACGGGGTCATACGGGGCACACGGGGTCACATGAGGTGACATGGGGTCACACGGGGGCACACGGGGTCACATGAGGGTGACATGGGGTCACACAGGGTCATACGGGTCACATGAGGTGACATGGGGTCACACAGGGTCATACGGGTCACATGAGGTGACACGGGGTCACACAGGGTCATACGGGGGCATATGGGGGCACACAGGTCACATGAGGTGACATGGGGTCACACAGGGTCATACGGGGCACACGGGGTCATACGGGGCACACGGGGTCATAGGGGGTCACATGGGGTCACACGGGGTCATACGGGGGGCACACGGGTCACATGGGGTCACACGGGGTCATACGGGGGCACACGGGTCACATGGGGTCACACAGGGTCATACGGGGTCACACAGGGTCATACGGGGTCACACGAGGTGACATGGGGTCACACAGGGTCATACGGGGTCACACAGGTCACATGAGGTGACATGGGGTCATACGGGGCACACGGGTCACATGGGGTCACACGGGCTCATACGGGGCACACGGGTCACATGGAGTCACACGGGTCACATGGGGTGACATGGGGTGACATGGGGTCACACGGGGGCACACGGGTCACATGGGGTCACACGGGTCACATGGGGTGACATGGGGTCACACGGGGTCATACGGGGGCACACGGGGTCACATGGGGTCACACGGGGTCACGTGGGGGCACACGGGGTCATACGGGGCACACGGGGGCACATGGGTCACATGGGTCACATGGGGTCACATGGGGTCACACAGGGTCATACAGGGGCACACGGGTCACATGGGGTCACACGGGGTCATACAGGGGCACACAGGTCACATGGGGTCACACGGGGTCACGTGGGGGCACACGGGGGTCATACGGGTCACATGGGGTCACACGGGGGGCACATGGGTCACATGAGGTGACATGGGGTCACACGGGGTCATACGGGGTCACACAGGGTCATACGGGGGCACACAGGTCACATAAGGTGACATGGGGACACACAGGGTCACACGGGTCACATGAGGTGACATGGGGTCACACAGGGTCATACGGGGCATACGGGGGTCACACGGGTCACATGAGGTCACACAGGGTCATACAGGGGCACACGGGTCACATGAGGTGACATGGGGTCACACGGGGTCACATGGGTCACATGAGATGACATGGGGTCACACGGGGTCATACGGGGTCACACGGGTCACATGAGGTGACATGGGGACACACGGGGGTCATACGGGGGGCACACGGGTCACATGAGGTGACATGGGGTCACATGGGTCACATGAGGTGACATGGGGTCACACAGGGTCATACGGGGCACACGGGGTCACGTGGGGGCACACGGGGGCACATGGGGTCCACACAGGGTCAACACGGGGGCACACAGAGTCACATGAGGTCACGGGGTCACATGAGGTCACATGAGGGTCACACGGGGGCACACAGGGTCCTGGACCCCCAGCCCCCCACCCCACAGCCCATCCCCATCCCCCACCCCCATCCCCAATCCCCACACCCCATCCCAGCCCCACACTCCAGCCCCCACACCCCATCCCCAGCCCCACACCCCATCCCAGCCCCCACACTCCAGCCCCACACCCCATCCCCAGCCCCACACCCCATCCCCAGCCCCACATCCCATCCCCACACCCCATCCCAGCCCCACACTCCAGCCCCATACCCCATCCGCAGCCCCACACCCCCATCCCCAGCCCCACACCCCATCCCCAGCCCCACATCCCATCCCCACACCCCATCCCAGCCCCACACTCCAGCCCCATCCTCCACCCCATCCCAGCCCCACATCCCCAGCCCCACACCCCATCCCCATCCCCACACCCCATCCCAGCCCCACACCCCATCCCCATCCTCCACCCCATCCCAGCCCCACACTCCAGCCCCACACCCCATCCCAGCCCCACACCCCATCCCCAGCCCCACATCCCATCCCCACACCCCATCCCAGCCCCACACTCCAGCCCCATACCCCATCCGCAGCCCCACACCCCATCCCCAGCCCCACAGCCCATCCCCGCCCCACACCCCATCCCCCACCCCACCCCCAGCCCCACAGCCCATCCCAGCCCCACACCCCCAGCCCCACACCCCATCCCCAGCCCCACAGCCCATCCCAGCCCCACACCCCATCCCCCACCCCACCCCCAGCCCCCACAGCCCATCCCAGCCCCACACCCCCAGCCCCACACCCCATCCCCAGCCCCACAGCCCATCCCCGCCCCACACCCCATCCCCCCACCCCACCCCCAGCCCCACAGCCCATCCCAGCCCCACACCCCCAGCCCCACACCCCATCCCCAGCCCCACAGCCCATCCCAGCCCCACACCCCATCCCCCACCCCACCCCCAGCCCCACAGCCCATCCCAGCCCCACACCCCCCAGCCCCACACCCCATCCCCAGCCCCACAGCCCATCCCCGCCCCACACCCCATCCCCCACCCCACCCCCAGCCCCACAGCCCATCCCAGCCCCACACCCCCCAGCCCCACAGCCCATCCCCAGCCCCACAGCCCATCCCCATCCCCCACACCCCATCCCCCCACCCCACCCCCAGCCCCATACCCCATCCCCGCCCCACACCCCAGCCCCACACCCCCAGCCCCATCCCCACATCCCATCCCAGCCCCACACCCCCAGCCCCATCCCCACATCCCATCCCAGCCCCACACCCCATCCCCAGCCCCACAGCCCATCCCAGCCCCACATCCCATCCCCCACCCCACCCCCCAGCCCCACAGCCCATCCCCCGCCCCGCACCGTCTCCTCGAAGGAGCACTTCATGAGCGGGCCGGTGTCCTGGACCCCCATCCCAGCCCCACACCCCATCCCAGCCCCACACACCCATCCCCCACCCCACCCCCCAGCCCCACACCCCATCCCAGCCCCACACCCCAGCCCCATCCCCCACCCCATCCCCATCCCCATCCCCGCCCCACAGCCCATCCCCCCGCCCCATCCCCAGCCCCACAGCCCATCCCCCACCCCACCCCCCAGCCCCACAGCCCATCCCCCGCCCCGCACCGTCTCCTCGAAGGAGCACTTCATGAGCGGGGCCGGTGTCCTGGACCCCCATCCCAGCCCCCACCCCCATCCCCAGCCCCACACCCCACAGCCCATCCCCCGCCCCACACCCCACAGCCCATCCCCAGCCCCACAGCCCATCCCCCGCCCCACAGCCCATCCCCCGCCCCACAGCCCATCCCCCGCCCCACAGCCCATCCCCCGCCCCGCACCGTCTCCTCGAAGGAGCACTTCATGAGCGGGCCGGTGTCCTGGCGGTTGACGCCGTGGCGCGTGATGGCCATGAGGTGGCCGCGGGACGTCATGGTGTCGCACAGCAGCGCCAGGTGCCGGTAGTTGACGTAGGAGCCGTCGAAGGAGATGACGTGGTACAGCTCCCGCTCCAGCGCCTTGCGCACCGCCTCGATGCCCAGCACCTGCAACGCGCCATGTGGACCCAGGCGTCCGGGGGACCCAGGCGTCCGGGGGACCCAGGCGTCCGGGGAGACCCAGGTGTTCGAAGGACCCAGGCGTCCGGGGAACCCAATCCCCCCCCAGTTGGTGTTGAGGAACCTCAAGGACCAAGGTGGTGAAGGAACCCACCACTTGACCAACAAAGGGTCTGGGAACCCAGGCATTCGGGGGGACCCAGGCGTCCGGGGAGACCCAGGTGTTCGGGGGACCCAGGCGTTCGAGGACACAACCCCCCCCCTGAGTTGGTGTTGAGGAACCTCAAGGACCGAGGTGGGGAATGAACCGACCACTTGACCAACAAAGGGTCTGGGAACCCAGGCATCCGGGGGGACCCAGGTGTCCGGGGGACCCAGGCATCCGGGGGACCCAGGCGTCCGGGGAGAGCCAGGTGTTCGGGGGACCCAGGCGTCCGGGGACACAACCCCCCCCGAGTTGGTGTTGAGGAACCTCAAGGACCGAGGTGGGGAAGGAACCCACCACTTGACCAACAAAGGGTCTGGGAACCCAGGCATTCGGGGGACCCAGGCGTCCGGGGGACCCAGGCGTCCGGGGACACAACCCCTACTCGGGGGAGTTGGTGTTGAGGAACCTCAAGGACCGAGGTGGCGAAGGAACCCATCACTTGACTACCAAAGGGTCTGGGGACCCAGGCATCCGGGGGACCCAGGCGTCCGGGGAACCCAGGCGTGCGGGGAACCCAGGTGTTCGGGGGACCCAGGCGTCCGGGGACACAACCCCCCCCAAGTTGGTGCTGAGGAACCTCAAGGACCGAGGTGGGGAAGGAACCCACCACTTGACCAACAAAGGGTCTGGGAACCCAGGCATTCGGGGGACCCAGGCGTCCGGGGGACCCAGGCGTCCGGGGACACAACCCCTACTCGGGGGAGTTGGTGTTGAGGAACCTCAAGGACCGAGGTGGCGAAGGAACCCATCACTTGACTACCAAAGGGTCTGGGGACCCAGGCATCCGGGGGACCCAGGCGTCCGGGGAGACCCAGGTGTTCGAGGGACCCAGGTGTCCGGGGGACACAACCCCCCCCCTGAGTTGGTGTTGAGGAACCTCAAGGACCGAGGTGGGGAATGAACCGACCACTTGACCAACAAAGGGTCTGGGAACCCAGGCATCCGGGGGACCCAGGTGTCCGGGGGGACCCAGGCATCCGGGGGGACCCAGGCGTCCGGGGAGAGCCAGGTGTTCGGGGGACCCAGGCGTCCGGGGACACAACCCCCCCCCCGAGTTGGTGTTGAGGAACCTCAAGGACCGAGGTGGGGAAGGAACCCACCACTTGACCAACAAAGGGTCTGGGAACCCAGGCATTCGGGGGACCCAGGCGTCCGGGGGGACCCAGGCGTCCGGGGACACAACCCCTACTCGGGGGAGTTGGTGTTGAGGAACCTCAAGGACCGAGGTGGCGAAGGAACCCATCACTTGACTACCAAAGGGTCTGGGAACCCAGGCATCCGGGGGACCCAGGCGTCCGGGGAACCCAGGCGTGCGGGAAACCCAGGTGTTCGGGGGACCCAGGCGTCCGGGGACACAACCCCCCCCAAGTTGGTGTTGAGGAACCTCAAGGACCGAGGTGGGGAAGGAACCCACCACTTGACCAACAAAGGGTCTGGGAACCCAGGCATTCGGGGGACCCAGGCGTCCGGGGGGACCCAGGCGTGCGGGGGAACCCAGGTGTCCGGGGGACCCAGGCGTCCGGGGACACAACCCCCCCAAGTTGGTGCTGAGGAACCTCAAGGACCAGGGTGGTGAAGGAACCCACCACCCAATGACCCAGATGTTGAGGACCCCACCACCCAATGACCCAGGTCTTGAGGACCCTCAACAACCAAAGACCCAGATGTTGAGGAACCTCATCAAAGACCCAGATGTTGAGGAACCTCAACAGCCAAAGACCCAGATGTTGAGGTTCCTCAACAGCCAAAGACCCAGATGTTGAGGAACCTCAACAACCAAAGACCCAGATGTTGAGGAACCCCCAACAACCAAAGACCCAGATGTTGAGGACCCTCAACAGCCAAAGACCCAGATGTTGAGGACCCTCAACAACCAAAGACCCAGATGTTGAGGAACCTCAGCAGCCAAAGACCCAGATGTTGAGGTTCCTCAACAGCCAAAGGCCCAGATGTTGAGGTTCCTCAACAGCCAAAGGCCCAGATGTTGAGGACCCTCAACAGCCAAAGACCCAGATGTTGAGGACCCTCAACAACCAAAGACCCAGATGTTGAGGACCCTCAACAACCAAAGACCCAGATGTTGAGGAACCTCAACAACCAAAGACCCAGATGTTGAGGACCCTCAACAACCAAAGACCCAGATGTTGAGGAACCTCATCAACCAAAGACCCAGATGTTGAGGAAACTCAACAGCCAAAGACCCAGATGTTGAGGAAACTCAACAGCCAAAGACCCAGATGTTGAGGAAACTCAACAGCCAAAGACCCAGATGTTGAGGAACCCCAACAACCAAAGACCCAGATGTTGAGGACCCTCCTCAACAGCCAAAGACCCAGATGTTGAGGACCCTCCTCAACAGCCAAAGACCCAGATGTTGAGGAACCTCAACAACCAAAGACCCATCTCTTGAGGAGCCCAGCACCCATCTCTTGAGGAGCCCAGCACCCAGATGTTGAGGAGCCCAGCACCCATCTCTTGAGGAGCCCAGCACCCATCACTTGAGGAGCCCAGCACCCATGTCTTGAGGAGCCCAGCACCCAGATGTTGAGGAGCCCAGCACCCAGATGTTGAGGAGCCCAGCACCCATGTCTTGAGGAGCCCAGCACCCAGATGTTGAGGAGCCCAGCACCCAGATGTTGAGGAGCCCAGCACCCATCACTTGAGGAGCCCAGCACCCATGTCTTGAGGAGCCCAGCACCCAGATGTTGAGGAGTCCAGCACCCATCTCTTGAGGAGCCCAGCACCCAGATGTTGAGGAGCCCAGCACCCAGATGTTGAGGAGCCCAGCACCTATCTCTTGAGAACCCCACCACCCAGATGTTGAGGAGCCCAGCACCCAGATGTTGAGGAGCCCAGCACCCATCTCTTGAGGAGCCCAGCACCCATGTCTTGAGGAGCCCAGCACCCAGATGTTGAGGAGCCCAGCACCCATGTCTTGAGGAGCCCAGCACCCAGATGTTGAGGAGCCCAGCACCCATCTCTTGAGGAGCCCAGAACCCATGTCTTGAGGAGCCCAGCACCCATGTCTTGCGCCCACGCACGGTGAAGATCTCCACGATGTCGTTGGACGTGGTGCGCACGGGGTCCACGTCCTTCTCGCTCAGCACCCGCATGAGGCTCACGCCGTCCGTCTCCAGGATCCACTCCTGCAGCGCCTTGAACTCCCCGTCCTCCGTGATGATGATCTTCTTCTTGTTGTCCGTCTGCGGCAGGTGCATGTACACCTGGGGGGACAGCACCCATGGGTGCTCGGGGACACCCTGGGGACACCCGGGCACCCGGAGACCGTCCCACAGCTCCACCATGGGCACCCCAGACCTTCTGGAGGCTCAATGTAGGGAGAACTTCCCTGTGCTCCTCAAGGACCATTGGTGGTCCCAGCACCCACATGAGCACCCATGGGTGCTCCTGGGGAACCCTCGGGACACCCGGGCACCCATGGACCTTCTCACATCTCCCCCAGTGTCACCATGGGTGCCCTGGAGAGCTCGATGGAGGGAGAAGTTCCAAGTGCTCCTCAAGGACCATGGGTGGTCCCAGCACCCACATGAGCACCCATGGGTGCTCAGGGACACCCTGGGGACGCCCAGGCACCCGTGGACCTTCCCACAGCTCCCCCAGTGTCACCATGAGCACCCTGGAGAGCTCGATGGAGCGAGAAGTTCCAAGAGCTCCTCAAGGACCATCCGTGGCCCCAGCACCCACATGAGCACCCATGGGTGCTCAGGGGCACCCTGGGCACCAGAGACCGTCCCACATCTCCACCATGGGCACCCTGGAGCTCCTGGAGGCTCAATAGAGGGAGAAGTTCCAAGTGCTCCTCAAGGACCATGGGTGGTCCCAGCACCCACATGAGCACCCATGGGTGCTCCTGGGGACACCCTGGGGACACCCGGGCACCCGGAGACCTTCCCACAGCTCCACCATGGGCACCCCAAACCTTCTGGAGGCTCAATGGAGGGAGAACTTCCCTGTGCTCCTCAAGGACCATTGGTGGTCCCAGCACCCACATGAGCACCCATGGGTGCTCCTGGGGAACCCTCGGGACACCCGGGCACCCATGGACCTTCTCACATCTCCCCCAGTGTCACCATGGGTGCCCTGGAGAGCTCGATGGAGGGAGAAGTTCCAAGTGCTCCTCAAGGACCATGGGTGGTCCCAGCACCCACATGAGCACCCATGGGTGCTCATGGACACCCTGGGGACGCCCGGGCACCCATGAACCTTCCCACAGCTCCCCCAGTGTCACCATGGGTGCCCTGTAGGCTCAATGGAGGGAGAAGTTCCAAGTGCTCCTCAAGGACCATGGGTGGTCCCAGCACCCACATGAGCACCCATGGGTGCTCCTGGGGACACCCTGGGGACACCTGGGCACCCGGAGACCTTCCCACAGCTCCACCATGGGCACCCCAAACCTTCTGGAGGCTCAATGGAGGGAGAACTTCCCTGTGCTCCTCAAGGACCATGGGTGGTCCCAGCACCCACATGAGCACCCATGGGTGCTCGGGGACACCCTGGGGACGCCCCGGGCACCCGGAGACCGTCCCACAGCTCCCCCAGTGTCACCATGGGCACCCTGGAGAGCTCGATGGAGGGAGAAGTTCCAAGAGCTCCTCAAGGACCATCCGTGGCCCCAGCACCCACATGAGCACCCATGGGTGCTACCTTGGCACCCTGGGGATGCCCGGGCACCCATGGACCTTCTCACAGCTCCCCCACTGTCACCATGGGTGCCCTGTAGGCTCAATGGAGGGAGAACTTCCAAGTGCTCCTCAAGGACCATGGGTGGTCCCAGCACCCACATGAGCACCCATGGGTGCTCGGGGACACCCTGGGGACGCCCGGGCACCTGTGGACCTTCCCACAGCTCCACCATGGGCACCCCAAACCTTCTGGAGGCTCAATGGAGGGAGAACTTCCCTGTGCTCCTCAAGGACCATTGGTGGTCCCAGCACCCACATGAGCACCCATGGGTGCTCCTGGGGAACCCTCGGGACACCCGGGCACCCATGGACCTTCTCACATCTCCCCCAGTGTCACCATGGGTGCCCTGGAGAGCTCGATGGAGGGAGAAGTTCCAAGTGCTCCTCAAGGACCATGGGTGGTCCCAGCACCCACATGAGCACCCATGGGTGCTCGGGGACACCCTGGGGACGCCCGGGCACCCGGAGACCGTCCCACAGCTCCCCCAGTGTCACCATGGGCACCCTGGAGAGCTCGATGGAGGGAGAAGTTCCAAGAGCTCCTCAAGGACCATCCGTGGCCCCAGCACCCACATGAGCACCCATGGGTGCTACCTTGGCACCCTGGGGATGCCCGGGCACCCGTGGACCTTCTCACATCTCCATCAGTGTCACCATGGGTGCCCTGTAGGCTCAATGGAGGGAGAAGTTCCAAGTGCTCCTCAAGGACCATGGGTGGTCCCAGCACCCACGGGCGCCCCACACCCCCAGCAGCACCCACGGGCGCCCCACACGCCCAGCAGCACCCATGGGCGCCCCACGCCCCCAGCAGCACCCACGAGCGCCCCCCATCCCCAGCAGCACCCACGGGCGCCCCACGTCCCCAGCAGCACCCATGGGCGTCCCGCATCCCCAGCAGCACCCATGGGCACCCCGCGTCCCCAGCAGCACCCATGGGCGCCCCACGTCCCCAGCAGCACCCATGGGCGCCCCACATCTCCAGCAGCACCCATGGGCGCCCCACATCTCCAGCAGCACCCATGGGCGCCCCACGTCCCCAGCAGCACCCATGGGCGTCCCGCATCCCCAGCAGCACCCATGGGTGCCCCACCTCCCCAGCAGCACCCACGGGCGCCCCACGCCCCCAGCAGCACCCATGGGCACCCCGTGTCCCCAGCAGCACCCATGGGCGCCCCACGTCCCCAGCAGCACCCATGGGTGCCCCATGCCCCCAGCAGCACCCATGGGTGCCCCACGTCCCCAGCAGCACCCATGGGCGCCCCACGCCCCCAGCAGCACCCATGGGCGCCCCACGTCCCCAGCAGCACCCATGGGTGCCCCGCGCCGCCCACCTTGCTGATCTGCTCGATGCCCTGCAGCGTCATGTCCGTCAGCATGTTGGACTCGATGCAGCGCAAGAACACGTCGTCGTCCATCTTGTCCACCACCTCCTCCTCCTGGGGACACGGCGGGTGACGCTGCGGCACCCATGGGTGCCCCCGACCCCCCCCCCAGCACCCATGGGTGCTCCCGACCCCCCCCCAGCACCCAGGGGTGCCCCCGGCCCCACCTCCTGCATCTTGTTCTCGTCGCTGTTCATGATGCGGATGCGCAGCACCAGCTTCTCCGCGTTGTCGTCGTTGAAGATGCAGTTGAGGTCGTCACCGAACCCTGCGGGGGGGACACCCGTGTCACCCCGACACCCCGCGACACCCGAACCGCCCCCCGAGACACCCCCCGGGACACCCAAACCCACCCCGAGACACCCAAAGGTCACCCCGAGACAACCAAACTCATCCCCAGGACACCCAAACTACCCCCCAAGACACCCAAACCCACCCCGAGACACCCAAAGGTCAGCCTGAGACACCCAAACCACCCCCTGAGACACCCCCCGGGACACCCAAACCCACCCCGAGACACCCAAACCCATCCCGAGACACCCAAAGGTCACCCCAAGACACCCAAACCACCCCCCGAGACACCCCCCGGGACACCCAAACCCACCCCAAGACACCCAAACCCACCCCGAGACACCCAAAGATCACCCCAAGACACCCAAACCACCCCCCAAAACACCCCTCGGGACACCCAAACCACCCCCCAAAACACCACTCGGGACACCCAAACCCACCCCAAGACACCCAAACCCATCCCGAGACACCCAAAGGTCACCCTGAGACACCCAAACCACCCCCTGAGACACCCAAAGGTCACCCCGAGACACCCAAACCACCCCGAGACACCCAAAGGTCACCCTGAGACACCCAAACCACCCCCTGAGACACCCAAACCCACCCTGAGACACCCAAAGGTCACCCTGAGACACCCAAACCCACCCTGAGACACCCAAACCACCCCCTGAGACACCCAAAGGTCACCCCAAGACACCCAAACCCACCCCGAGACACCCAAAGGTCACCCCTGAGACACCCAAACCACCCCCTGAGACACCCAAACCCACCCTGAGACACCCAAACGTCACCCTGAGACACCCAAACCACCCCCTGAGACATCCAAACCCATGCCGGGACACCCAAATGTCACCCCAAGACACCCAAACCCACCCAGAGACACCCAAAGGTCACCCCTGAGACACCCAAACCACCCCCTGAGACACCCAAACCCACCCTGAGACACCCAAACGTCACCCTGAGACACCCAAACGTCACCCTGAGACACCCAAACCACCCCCTGAGACATCCAAACCCATGCCGGGACACCCAAATGTCACCCCAAGACACCCAAACCCACCCAGAGACACCCAAAGGTCACCCTGAGACACCCAAGACTACCCCAAAGGCCCCCAAATACCCCCCAGATGCCCTCAAGACTCATCTAGAACCCCCCAAAATCCTCAGTGATCCTCCAGACCCCCAAACCCCCCTCAGATGCCTTCAAGACTCTTGGAGAACCTCCTAACGTCCCTTTGTGCTCATCCAGGACCCCAAACCCCCCTCAGATGACTTCAAGACTCACCCAGGACCCCAAACCCCATCAAGACTCAGTCAAGAGCCCCCAAACCCTCTCAGATGCCCTCAAGACTCATCCAGGACCCCAAACCCCCATCAAGACTCAATGAGGAGCCCCCAAACCTCCATCAAGACTCAACGAAGAGCCCCCAAACCCCCTTAGATGCCTTCATGGCTCATCCAGGACCCCAAACCTCCATCAAGACTCAACCAAGAGCCCCCAAACCTCCATCAAGACTCAACCAAGAGCCCCCAAACCCCCTTAGATGTCTTCATGGCTCATCCAGGACCCCCAAACCTCCATCAAGACTTAATGAAGAGCCCCCAAACCTCCATCAAGACTCAATGATGAGCCCCCAAACCTCCATCAAGACTCAATGATGAGCCCCCAAACCCCCCCAGATGCCCTCAAGACTCATCCAGGACCCCAAGCCCCATCAATACTCAACGAAGAGCCCCCAAACCTCCATCAAGACTCAATGATGAGCCCCCAAACCCCATCAAGACTCAATGAAGAGCCCCCAAACCCCATCAAGACTCAATGAAGAGCCCCCAAACCCCCCCAGATGCCCTCAAGACTCATCCAGGACCCCAAGCCCCATCAATACTCAACGAAGAGCCCCCAAACCTCCATCAAGACTCAATGATGAGCCCCCAAACCCCATCAAGACTCAATGAAGAGCCCCCAAACCTCCATCAAGACTCAATGAAGAGCCCCCAAACCTCCATCAAGACTCAATCAAGAGCCCCCAAACCCCCCCAGATGCCTTCAAGACTCATCCAGGACCCCAAACCCCCTCAAGACTCAACCAAGAGCCCCCAAACCCCCTTAGATGCCTTCATGGCTCATCCAGGACTCCAAACCCGATCAAGACTCAACCAAGAGCCCCCAAACCTCCATCAAGACTCAATGAAGAGCCCCCAAACCTCCATCAAGACTCAACAAAGAGCCCCCAACCTCCATCAAGACTCAATGATGAGCCCCCAAACCCCATCAAGAATCAATGAAGAGCCCCCAAATCCCCCCCAAATGCCCTCAAGACTCATCCAGGACCCCAAGCCCCATCAAGACTCAATGAAGAGCCCCCAAACTCCCCTTAGATGCCCTCAAGACTCACCCAGGACCCCAAACCCCATCAAGACTCAACCAAGAGCCCCCAAACCCCCTTAGATGCCTTCATGGCTCATCCAGGACCCCCAAACCCCATCAAGACTCAACCAAGAGCCCCCAAACCCCCTTAGATGCCTTCATGGCTCATCCAGGACCCCCAAACCCCATCGAGACTCAACGAAGAGCCCCCAAACCCCCTCAGATGCCCTCAAGACTCATCCAGGACCCCAAAATCCCCCTCCAGCCCCAGCCGGGACCCCCGTGTCCCCCCCAGGACCCACCGGCGTTGATCTTCTCGGCGATCTGCTCCATGGTGAGCTTGCGGTCCGTCATGTGCTTGCGGTCGAGCTCGACGCGCAGCAGCCAGGGGGAGATGCGGCTGACGTCGAAGTCGGGCATCTCGTAGTAGACGTTGACCCACTCCTGGTCCTCGGCCACCACCGTGCTCTGCGGGTTGGGGTCGTAGTAGATGGCGGTGTTGGCCGTCACCTTGCGCAGGGTGGTGTGCTCCAGCCGGCACAGGATGTCCTGCGGGGACAACGGGGTGACGTGGGGACAGTGGTGGGTGGGATGTGGGTGGGGGATGTGGGGTGGGGGGTGTGGGGAGAACGTGGGGTGGAGGACACGGGGATGGAGAACGTGAGAAGAACATGGGGGTGGAGGACGTGAGAAGAACATGGGGGTGGAGGACGTGGGGAGAACATGGGGATGGAGAACGTGGGGATGGAGAACACATGAAGAACATGGGGATGGAGAACATGTGAAGAACGTGGGGATGGAGAACACATGAAGAACGTGGGGATGGAGAACGTGGGGATGGAGAACACATGAAGAACATGGGGATGGAGAACATGTGAAGACCATGGGTGTAGAGAACGTGGGGATGGAGAACACATGAAGAACGTGGGGATGGAGAACATGGGGATGGAGGACATGAGAAGAACATGGGGATGGAGAACATGGGGATGGAGAACGCAGGGATGGAGAACATGTGAAGAACATGGGGATGGAGAACATGTGAAGAACATGGGGATGGAGAACATGGGGAGAACATGGGAATGGAGAACGTGGGGATGGAGAATATGGGTGTGGAGAACATGTGAAGAACATGGGGATGGAGAACGTGGGGATGGAGAACATGGGGATGGAGAACACATGAAGAACATGGGGATGGAGAATGTGGGGATGGAGAACGTGGGGAGAACATGGGGATGGAGAACACATGAAGAACATGGGGATGGAGAACGTGGGGATGGAGAACACATGAAGAACATGGGGATGGAGAACGTGGGGATGGAGGACATGAGAAGAACATGGGGATGGAGAACATGGGGAGAACATGGGGATGGAGAACGTGGGGATGGAGAATATGGGTGTGGAGAACATGTGAAGAACATGGGGATGGAGAACGTGGGGATGAAGAACGTGTGGATGGAGAACACATGAAGAACATGGGGATGGAGAACGTGGGGATGGAGAACGTGGGGATGGAGAACGTGGGGATGGAGAACGTGGGGATGGAGAACGTGGGGAGAACATGGGGATGGAGAACACATGAAGAACATGGGGATGGAGAACATGGGGAGAACGTGGGGAGAACGTGGGGAGAACGTGGGGAGAACGTGGGGAGAACGTGGGGAGAACGTGGGGAGAACATGGGGATGGAGAACACATGAAGAACATGGGGATGGAGAACGTGGGGATGGAGAACGTGGGGATGGAGGACATGAAAAGAACATGGGGATGGAGAACATGGGGAGAATGTGGGGTGGAGAATGTAGGGGTAGAGGACACAGGGGTGGAGAACGTCGGGAGAACATAGGGTGGAGGACACAGGGATGGAGAACACAAGAAGAACATGGGGATGGAGAACATGGGGATGGAGGAAACAAGAAGATGGGGATGGAGAAGATGGGGATGGAAAACACAAGAAGAACATGTGGGGGTGGAGGACACGGGGGATACAGGGATGGAGGACATGGGGAGAACATGAGGAGGACATAGGGATGGAGAATGTGGGGATGGAGGACATGGGGAGAACATGGGGATGGAGAACACGGAATGGAGAACATGGGGATGAAGAATATGGGGGTGAAGAGCATGTGAAGAACATGGGGATAGAGAAAACGTGAAGAACATGGGGATGGAGAACATGGGGATGGAGAATGTGGGGATGGAGAACACATGAAGACCATGGGTGTAGAGAACGTGGGGATAGAGAACGTGGGGATGGAGAACATGTGAAGAACATGGGGATGGAGAACGTGGGGATGGAGAACGTGTGCATGGAGAACACGTGAAGAACATGGGGATGGAGAACACATGAAGAACATGGGGATGGAGAATGTGGGGATGGAGAACACGTGAAGAACATGGGGATGGAGAACGTGGGGACGGAGAACACGTGAAGAACGTGGGGATGGAGAACGTGGGGACGGAGAACACGTGAAGAACATGGGGATGGAGAACGTGGGGATGGAGAACACGTGAAGAACATGGGGATGGAGAACGTGGGGATGGAGAACACGTGAAGAACATGGGGATGGAGAACGTGGGGATGGAGAACGTGGCGATGGAGAACGTGGGGATGGAGAACAGGCGACGGCGGCCCCGAGGAGCGCCAGGTCTGTCCCCGTGTCCCGTGTCCCACCTTGGCGCGCTCGGCGTCGCGGGCGCTCTGGCCCAGCAGGAAGACGGTGAGCGAGGGCGTCTTGGGCTTCTTGGAGATGTTGATGAGCTCCTTGAGGCGCGGGACGCCCAGCGTCACGTTCTTGGCCGACACGCCCGCGTAGTGGAACGTGTTGAGGGTCATCTGCGTGGCCGGCTCCCCCAGCGACTGCGCCGCCAGCGCGCCCACCATCTCCCCGGGGTGCGCCTGGGGGGACAGGGGACACCATGGGGACACCATGGGGACACCATGGGGACACCATGGGGACATGGGACCCCAAACCCACCATCGGACCCACCATCTCCCCGGGGTGCGCCTGGGGGGACAGGGGACACCATGGGGACACCATGGGGACACGGGACCCCAAACCCACCATCGGACCCACCATCTCCCCGGGGTGCGCCTGGGGGGACAGGGGACACCATGGGGACACCATGGGGACACCATGGGGACACCATGGGGACATGGGACCCCAAACCCACCATCGGACCCACCATCTCCCCGGGGTGCGCCTGGGGGGACAGGGGACACCATGGGGACACCATGGGGACACGGGACCCCAAACCCACCATCGGACCCACCATCTCCCCAGGGTGCGCCTGGGGGGACAGGGGACACCATGGGGACACCATGGGGACACCATGGGGACACGGGACCCCACACCCACCATCGGACCCACCATCTCCCCGGGGTGCACCTGGGGGGACAGGGGACACCATGGGGACACCATGGGGACACCATGGGGACACCAGACCCCAAACCCACCATCGGACCCACCATCTCCCCGGGGTGCGTCTGGGGGGACAGGGGACACCATGGGGACACCATGGGGACACGGGACCCCACACCCACCATCGGACCCACCATCTCCCCGGGGTGCGCCTGGGGGGACAGGGGACACCATGGGGACACCATGGGGACACCATGGGGACACCATGGGGACACGGGACCCCACACCCACCATCGGACCCACCATCTCCCCGGGGTGCGCCTGGGGGGACACGGGACCCCAAAACCCACCATCGGACCCCATAAACCCACCATCTCCCCGGGGTGCACCTGGGGACATGAGACCCCAAAACCCACCATCTGACCCACCATTTCCCCGGGGTGCACCTGGGGACACCACAGGGACATGGGGACCCCAAAACCAGCCCAGGTCCTGACCCCAGACCTGACCGCAGCCCCCCAGGTCTATCCTAGACCCCCCAGGTCTACCCTAGACCCCAGACTCACGATGGCCTGGTTGAACTTGGACTCGATCTCCCCCAGCAGCCAGTCCAAGGCCCCGTGTGACCCCAGACCTGACCCCAGACCCCCAGGTCTATTGCAGACCCCCAGGTCTACCCTAGACCCCCAGACTCACGATGGCCTGGTTGAACTTGGACTCGATCTCGCCCAGCAGCCAGTCCAAGGCCCCGTGTCACCCCAGACCTGACCCCAGACCCCCAGCTCTATCCTAGACCCCCAGGTCTACCCTAGACCCCCAGCCCTGCCCCCAGTCCCCCAGGTCCATCCTAGACCCCCAGGTCTACCCTAGACCCCAGACCTGCCCCCAGCCCCCCAGGTCTACCCTAGCCCCCCAGGTCTACCCTAGCCCCCCAGACTCACGATGGCCTGGTTGAACCTGGACTCGATCTCGCCCAGCAGCCAGTCCAAGGCCCCATGTGACCCCAGCCCTGCCCCCAGCCCTGACCCCAGTCCCCCAGGTCTACCCTACCCTAGACCCCCAGGTCCACCCTAGACCCCCAGGTCTACCCTAGACCCCCAGACCTGACCCCAGACCTGCCCCCAGCCCCCCAGGTCTACTGCAGACTCCCAGGTCTACCCTAGACCCCAGACTCACGATGGCCTGGTTGAACTTGGACTCGATCTCGCCCAGCAGCCAGTCCAAGGCCCCGTGTGACCCCAGACCTGACCCCAGCCCCCCACGTCTATCCTAGACCCCCAGGTCTACCCTAGACCCCCAGGTCTACTGTAGTCCCCCAGGTCTACCCTAGCCCCCCAGGTCTACCCTAGCCCCCAGACTCACGATGGCCTGGTTGAACTTGGACTTGATCTCGCCCAGCAGCCAGTCCAAGGCCCCATGTGACCCCAGCCCTGCCCCCAGCCCTGACCCCAGTCCCCCAGGTCTACCCTACCCTAGACCCCAGGTCCACCCTAGACCCCCAGGTCTAGTGTAGTCCCCCAGGTCTACCCTAGCCCCCCAGGTCTACCCTAGACCCCCAGGTCCACCCTAGACCCCCAGGTCTACCCTAGACCCCAGACTCACGATGGCCTGGTTGAACTTGGACTTGATCTCGCCCAGCAGCCAGTCCAAGGCCCCATGTGACCCCAGGTCTACCCTAGACCCCCAGGTCTACCCCAGCCCCCCAGGTCTACCCTAGACCCCCAGACTCACGATGGCCTGGTTGAACTTGGACTCGATCTCGCCCAGCAGCCAGTCGAAGGCCCCGTGTGACCCCAGACCTGACCCCAGCCCTGACCCCAGTCCCCCAGGTCTACCCTAGACCCCCAGACCTGACCCAAGACCTGACCCCAGTCCCCCAGGTCTACCCTAGACCCCCAGGTCCACCCTAGACCCCCAGGTCTACCCTAGACCCCCAGGTCTACCCTAGCCCCCAGACTCACGATGGCCTGGTTGAACTTGGACTCGATCTCGCCCAGCAGCCAGTCGAAGGCCCCGTGTGACCCCAGGTCTAGTGTAGTCCCCCAGGTCTAGTGTAGTCCCCCAGGTCCACCCTAGCCCCCCAGGTCTACCCTAGCCCCCAGACTCACGATGGCCTGGTTGAACTTGGACTCGATCTCGCCCAGCAGCCAGTCGAAGGCCTCCCCGCTGAGCCGGAACTCCTCGGCCATGCGGCGGCTGCAGAGCGTGGAGCGCAGGTGGATGTTGAAGAGCAGCGTGGCGTTCTCCTGCGCCTGCCGGCTCAGCGGGTCCTCCCCGTTCACGATCACCAGCTTGCGGCTCAGCTCCTTCACCCCTGCGCCACAAACGGGGGGTCAATGGGGACAACGGGGGGCCCAGAACCTTCCGGGGTGGGGTTGGGGTCCATCGAGTCCCCCCAAACCTTCCTGGAGGTCCCCAAGTCCCCAGAACCTTGTTGGGGTCCATCAGGTCCACCAGAAGCTTCTTGGGGGTCCCCAGGTCCCCAGAACCTTGTTGGGGTCCATCAAGTCCACCAGAAGCTTCTTGAGGGCCCTCAAGTCCCCAGAAGCCTCTTGGGGTCCCCAAGTCCCCCCAGAACCTTGTTGGGGTCTATCAAGGCCACCAGAAGCTTCCTGAGGGTCCTCAAGACCCCCAGAACCTTCTTGAGTGTTGTTGGGGTACATCTGGTCCACCAGAAGCTTCTGGGGGGTTCCCAAGTCCCCAGAACCTTGTTGGGGTCCATCAAGTCCACCAGAAGCTTCTTGAGGGCCCTCAAGTCTCCAGAACCTTGTTGGGGTCCCCAAGTCCCCCCAGAACCTTGTTGGGGTCCATCAAGTCCCCCAGAAGCTTCCTGAGGGTCCTCAAGACCCCCAGAACCTTCTTGAGTGTTCTCAGGGTCCATCTGGTCCACCAGAAGCTTCTGGGGGTTCCCCAAGTCCCCAGAACCTTCTTGGGGTCCATCAAGTCCACCAGAAATATCTTGGGGGTCCTCAAGTCCCCAGAACCTTCTTGGGGTCCATTAAGTCCACCAGAAGCTTCCTGGAGGTCCCCAAGTCTCCAGAACCTTATTGGGGTCCATCAAGACCACCAGAACCTTCTTGAGGGTCCCCAAGTCCCCAGAACCTTCTTGGGGTCCATCAAGTCCACCAGAAGCTTCCTGAGGGTCCCCAAGTCCCCAGAAGCTTCTTGGGGTCCCCAAGTCCCCATAATCTTCTTGGCCATTGTTGGGGTCCACCAGGTCCACCAGAACCTTATTGGGGTCCATCAAGACCACCAGAACCTTCTTAAGGGTACCCAAGTCCCCAGAACCTTCTTGGGGGTCCATCAAGTCCCCCCAAACCTTCTTGGAGGTCCCCCAGTCCCCAGAATCTTCTTGGACACTGTTGGGGTCCATCAGGTCCACTAGAACCTTCTTGGGGTCCATCAAGTCCACCAGAACCTTCTTGAGGGTCCCCAAGTCTCCAAGAACCTTACGGGGTGTTGTTGGGGTCCATCAAGTCCCTCAGAAGCTTCTGGGGGGTCCCCAAGTCCCCAGAACCTTATTGGACACTGTTGGGGTCCATCAAGTCCACCAGAAGCTTCTTGAGCATTGTTGGGGTCCCCACGTCCCCCCAAAACCTTCTTGGGCATTGTTGGGGTCCATCAAGTCCACCAGAACCTTCTCAGGTGTTGTTGGGGTTCATCAAGTCCCCCAGAACCTTCTTGGGGGTCCCCAGGTCTTCCCAGAACCTTCTGGGGGTCCCCAAGAATCTTCCTGGGCAATATTGGGGTCCATCAAGTCCCCCAGAAGCTTCCTGGGGGTCCCCAAGTCCCTGGTGACCATGGGGTGTCCCCAGGTCCCTCCCCACTACGACCTGTTTGAGCCACCAATGGGGCCTCCCCAGGTCCCCCAGCACTCTTGGGGACCCCCTATGACTTTGGGGACCCCCCCATGACTTTGGGGACCCTCCCCTGGATTTGGGGACCCTCCCCCGGATTTGGGGACCCCCCCATGACTTTGGGGACCCTCCCCCAGACTTGGGGACCCTCCCCCGGATTTGGGGACCCCACACCGGATTTGGGGACCCCCCCATTACTTTGGGGACCCTCCCCCAGACTTGGGGACCCTCCCCCGGATTTGGGGACCGCATAGCGGATTTGGGGACCCCCTCATGACTTTGGGGACCCCCCCATGACTTTGGGGACCCTCCCCCAGGTTTAGGGACCCCCCCGGATTTGGGGACCCCCCCATGATTTTGGGGACCCCCCCGGGTTTGGGGACCCCACCCCGGACTTGGGGCCCCCCCCATGACTTTGGGGACCCCCCCTGGATTTGGGGACCCCCACTCACCCTCCACCACCTTGACGGGGTGCAGGTCGGACGGGAGGCGCGAGTTGATGTGAAAGATCTTCTGCGCGTTCCAGATCATGCGCAGGAGGTTGCAGGGGAGAACCACCTGGGGGACACCCCGAAAACGGGGTCAGCACCCCAAAAATGGGGCTCGGCACCCAAAAAATGGGACTCGGCACCCCAAAAAATGGGGCTTAGCACCCCAAAAACGGGGCTCGGGTGCAGGATGGGGGGTGGTGGCGTCTTGGGGGGTTTTGGGGTATCCTGGGAATTCTGGGGTGCTCTGGGGGTTCTAGGGTGCCTCAGGGGGTTCTGGGGTGTCCAGGGGGGTGTCCCAGGGGGTTTTGGGGTGCCCTGGGGGGATTTTGGGGTCACCTTGTTGTCCCCGGTGGGGACAATGACCCAGAAGCTGGTGGGACATCCCCATGGACACTGGGGTGCAGGATGGGGGTGGTGGCATCTCAGGGGTTTTGGGGTGTCCTGGGGGGTTTTGGGGTGTCCCGGGGGGTGTCCCAGGGGGTTTCAGGGTGTCCTGGATGTTTCTGGGGTATCCTGGGGGGGTTTTGGGGTCACCTTGCTGTCCCCGGTGGGGACAACGACCCAGGAGCTGGTGGGACATCCCCATGGACACTGGGGTGCAGGATGGGGGTGGTGGCATCTCAGGGGGTCCTGGGGGGTTTCGGGGTATCCCGGGGGCTTTGGGGGTGTCCCAGAGGTGTCCCAGGGGGTTTTGGGTGCCCTGGCGGGGTTTTGGGGTCACCTTGCTGTCCCCGGTGGGGACAACGACCCAGAAGCTGGTGGGACATCCCCATGGACACTGGGGAGCTGGATGGGGGTGGTGGCATCTCGGGGGGTCCTGGGGGGTTTCGGGGTGTCCCAGGGGGTTTGGGGGTGTCCCGGGGGGTGCCCTGGGGGGGGTTTTGGGGTCACCTTGCTGTCTCTGGTGGGGACAATGACCCAGAAGCTGGTAGGACATCCCCATGGACACTGGGGTGCAGGATGGGGGTGGTGGCATCTCAGGGGTTTTGGGGTGTCCTGGGGGGTTTTGGGGTGCCTCAGGGGGTGTCCCAGGGGGTTTCAGGGTGTCCTGGATGTTTCTGGGGTATCCTGGGGGGGTTTTGGGGTCACCTTGCTGTCCCCGGTGGGGAAGATGACCCTGAGCACCTCGCGGTCCTCTCGCATGCGCTCGAACTCGCGCTCCAGCTCGTTCTGGATGTGGGCGTTGGACAGCACGTCCTTCACCAGCTCCTCCTGCAGCGTCCGCCGCAGCGCACGCTCGTTGCTGTAGTCGAACTTGAACCTGGGGACAGGGGACAGCGTTGGGGACACGGGGGACATCATTGGGGGACACTGGGGACTCCATTGGGGGACACTGGGGGGGATATGGGGGACATTGGAGGGGACACGGAGCTGGAAACCACCCCACACCAGCTCCTCCTGCAGCGTCCGCTCGTTGCTGTAGTTGAACTTGAACCTGGGGACACGGGGACAGCGTTGGGGACACAGGGGACATCATTGGGGGACACTGGGGACTCCATTGGGGGACACTGGGGGGGATATGGGGGACATTGGAGGGGACACGGAGCTGGAAACCACCCCACACCAGCTCCTCCTGCAGTGTCCACCCGTTGCTGTAGTTGAACTTGAACCTGGGGACACAGGGACACCGTTGGGGACATTGGGGACACGGGGGGACATCGGGGAACATCATTGGGGACATGGGGGACACAGGGGGGACACGGAGCTGGAAACCACCCCGCACCAGCTCCTCCTGCAGCGCCCGCTCGTTGCTGTAGTTGAACTTGAACCTGGGGACACAGGGGACAGCACTGGGGACACGGGGGGACATCATTGGGGGACACTGGGGGGATATGGGGGACATTGGAGGGGACACGGAGCTGGAAACCACCCCACACCAGCTCCTCCTGCAGCGTCCGCTCGTTGCTGTAGTTGAACTTGAACCTGGGGACACGGGGACAGCGTTGGGGACACAGGGGACATCATTGGGGGACATTGGGGACTCCATTGGGGGACACTGGGGGGGATATGGGGGACATTGGAGGGGACATGGAGCTGGAAACCACCCCACACCAGCTCCTCCTGCAGTGTCCACCCGTTGCTGTAGTTGAACTTGAACCTGGGGACACGGGGGACAGCACTGGGGGACATTGGGGACACGGGGGGACATCATTGGGGGACACTGGGGGGATATGGGGGACACAGGGGGGACACGGAGCTGGAAACCACCCCGCACCAGCTCCTCCTGCAGTGTCCACCCGTTGCTGTAGTTGAACTTGAACCTGGGGACACGGGGACAGCGTTGGGGACACAGGGGACATCATTGGGGGACACTGGGGACTCCATTGGGGGACACTGGGGGGGATATGGGGGACATTGGGGGGGACACGGAGCTGGAAACCACCCCACACCAGCTCCTCCTGCAGTGTCCACCCGTTGCTGTAGTTGAACTTGAACCTGGGGACACGGGGGACAGCACTGGGGGACATTGGGGACACAGGGGGACATCATTGGGGACATGGGGGACACAGGGGGGACACGGAGCTGGAAACCACCCCGCACCAGCTCCTCCTGCAGCGTCCGCTCGTTGCTGTAGTTGAACTTGAACCTGGGGACACGGGGACACTGTTGGGGACATTGGGGACACGGGGGGACATCATTGGGGGACACTGGGGGGATATGGGGGACATTGGAGGGGACACGGAGCTGGAAACCACCCCACACCAGCTCCTCCTGCAGTGTCCACCCATTGCTGTAGTTGAACTTGAACCTGGGGACACGGGGGACACCATTGGGGACACAAGGGACATCACTGGGGGACACTGGGGGGGACGTGGAGCTGGAAACCCTTAGAAGAACCAACGTGGTGACCCCAAGATGGGAGCAACCCTTAGATGGGTCCAACCCCTTAAAGAACCACCTTGGGGACCCAAGATGGGTCCAACTTGGTGACCCCGAGATGGGTCCAACTCTTTGAAGAACCAACGTGGTGACCCCAAGATGGGTCCAACCCTTAGAAGAACCAACTTGGGGACCCCAAAATGGGTCCAACCCCTTGAAGAACCAACATGGTGACCCTAAGATGGGTCCAACGTGGAGACCCCGAGATGGGTCCAACCCCTTAGAAGAACCAACTTGGGGACCCCAAGATGGGTCCAACCCCTTGAAGAACCATCTTGGGGACCCCAAGATGGGCCCAACCCCTTGAAGAACCAACTTGGTGACCCCAAGATGGGTCCAACCCTTAGATGGGTCCAACCCCTTGAAGAACCAACTTGGTGACCCCAAGATGGGTCCAACCCCTTGAAGAACCAACTTGGGGACCCTAAGATGGGTCCAACGTGGAGACCCCGAGATGGGTCCAACCCCCTAGAAGAACCAACTTGGGGACCCCAAGATGGGTCCAACCCTTAGAAGAACCATCTTGGGGACCCCAAGATGGGCCCAACCCCTTGAAGAACCAACTTGGAGACCCCAAGATGGGTCCAACCCTTAGAAGAACCATCTTGGTGACCCCAAGATGGGCCCAACCCCTTGAAGAACCAACTTGGTGACCCCAAGATGGGTCCAACCCTTAGAAGAAACATCTTGGGGACCCCAAGATGGGCCCAACCCCTTGAAGAACCAACTTGGTGACCCCAAGATGGGTCCAACCCTTAGATGGGTCCAACCCCTTGAAGAACCAACTTGGAGACCCCAAAATGGGTCCAACCCCTTGAAGAACCAACATGGTGACCCTAAGATGGGTCCAACGTGGAGACCCCGAGATGGGTCCAACCCCTTAGAAGAACCAACTTGGGGACCCCGAGATGGGTCCAACCCTTAAAAGAACCATCTTGGGGACCCCAAGATGGGTCCAACCCTTAGATGGGTCCAACCCCTTGAAGAACCAACTTGGTGACCCCAAGATGGGCCCAACCCCTTGAAGAACCAACTTGGTGACCCCAAGATGGGTCCAACCCCAAGATGGGTCCAACCCTCAGAAGAACCAACTTGGAGACCCCAAGATGGGCCCAACCCCTTGAAGAACCAACTTGGTGACCCCAAGATGGGTCCAACCCTTAGAAGAACCAACATGGTGACCCCAAGATGGGCCCAACCCCTTGAAGAACCAACTTGGTGACCCCAAGATGGGTCCAACCCCAAGATGGGTCCAACCCTCAGAAGAACCAACTTGGAGACCCCAAGATGGGCCCAACCCCTTGAAGAACCAACTTGGGGACCCTAAGATGGGTCCAACCCCCTAGAAGAACCAACTTGGGGACCCCAAGATGGGTCCAACCCTTAGAAGAACCATCTTGGTGACCCCAAGATGGGCCCAACCCCTTGAAGAACCAACTTGGTGACCCCAAGATGGGTCCAACCCTCAGAAGAACCAACTTGGAGACCCCAAGATGGGTCCAACCCTTAGAAGAACCACCTTAGTGACCCCAAGATGGGCCCAACCCCTTGAAGAACCAACGTGGTGACCCCAAGATGGGTCCAACCCTTAGAAGAACCAACATGGTGACCTCAAGATGGGCCCAACCCCTTGAAGAACCAACATGGTGACCTCAAGATGGGTCCAACCCCTTGAAGAACCAACTTGGTGACCCCAAGATGGGTCCAACCCTTAGAAGAACCAACATGGTGACCTCAAGATGGGCCCAACCCTTAGAAGAACCAACATGGTGACCTCAAGATGGGCCCAACCCCTTGAAGAACCAACATGGTGACCTCAAGATGGGCCCAACCCCTTGAAGAACCAACGTGATGACCTCAAGATGGGCCCAACCCCTTGAAGAACCACCTTGGTGCCCCCGGGCCCCCCGGCCGCCCCACTGGCGTGGGTCCTCACTTCTTCTCGAAGGCCTTGTTGGAGGGCTTGAGCGTGGCCAGGTTCTGGAACTCCACGCTCTCGCCGGCCAGCCCGTCCTCGCCGTAGCGCAGCTGCACCACCTGGTTGATGGAGTTGCGCACCGTGGCGTCGTACTTCACCATCACCGACTCCATCGACTTGATCAGCCGCCGCTGGATGTACCCTGGGGGGACATGGGGACATACGTGGGGACATGGGGGCGCTGGATGGACCCTGGGGCATGGGGACATGCGGGGACATGGGGGTGCTGGATGTACCCTGGGGGGACATGGGGACATACGTGGGGACATGGGGGCGCTGGATGGACCCTGGGGGGACATGGGGACATGGGGGCGCTGGATGGACCCTGGGGGGACAAGGGGACATACGCGGGGACATGGGGGCGCTGGATGGACCCTGGGGGGACATGGGGACGCTGGATGGACCCTGGGGGGACATGGGGACATACGGGGACATGGGGGTGCTGGATGGACCCTGGGGACATGAGGACATGGGGGCGCTGGATGGACCCTGGGGGGACATGGGGACATACATGGGGACATGGGGGCGCTGGATGGACCCTGGGGACATGGGGGGACATGGGGGCGCTGGATGGACCCTGGGGGGACGTGAGGGCGCTGGATGGAACCTGGGGACATGAGGACATGGGGACATGGGGGTGCTGGATGGACCCTGGGGACATGGGGGGACATGGGGGTGCTGGATGGACACTGGGGACATGGGGGCACTGGATGTACCCTGGGGGGACATGGGGACATACATGGGGACATGGGGGCGCTGGATGGACCCTGGGGACATGGGGACATACATGGGGACATGGGGGCGCTGGATGGACCCTGGGGACATGGGGACATACATGGGGACATGGGGGCGCTGGATGGACCCTGGGGGGACATGAGGGCGCTGGATGGAACCTGGGGACATGAGGACATGGGGACATGGGGGTGCTGGATGGACCCTGGGGGGACATGAGGGCGCTGGATGGACCCTGGGGACATGAGGACATGGGGACATGGGGGTGCTGGATGGACCCTGGGGACATGGGGGGACATGGGGGTGCTGGATGGACCCTGGGGACACGGGGACACATGGGGGGACATGGGAACATACATGGGGACACACATGGGGGGACATGGGAACATACATGGGGACATACATGGGGGGACATGGGGACATAGGGGGACATGTGGGCGCTGGATGGACCCTGGGGACATGGGGACATACATGGGGACACAGAGACATGGGGACACAGGGACATGGGGACACAGGGACATGGGGGGACATGGGGGTGCTGGATGGACCCTGGGGACATGGGGGGACATGGGGGGTCTGGGGGTCCCGGAGACATCTGGGGTGGGATGTGGGGGTGGGACGTGGCTCTGGGGTCTCCATGGGACACAACGTGGGTCTGGGGTCTCCCTGGGTCACGATGTGGCTCTGGGGTCTCCATGGGGCAGGATATGGGTCTGGGGTCTCTGTGGGGTGGGATATGGGTCTGGGGTCTCCATGGGACACAATGTGGGTCTGGGGGCTCCCTAGGGGCAGGACATGGATTTGGGGTCTCCCTGGCTCATGATGTGGCTTCTGGGGCCTCCATGGGGCAGGATATGGGTCTGTGGTCCCCATGGGACACAACGTGGATCTGGTGTCTCCCCAGGACACAACATGGGTCTGGGGTCTCCATAGGACACAACGTGGCTCTGGGGTCTCCATGGGGCAGGATGTGGGTCTGGGGTCTCCCTGGGTCATGATGTGGCTCTGGGGCCTCCATGGGGTGGGACGTGGGTCTGGGGTCTCCATGGGACACAATGTGGCTCTGGGGTCTCCATGGGACACAACATGGCTATGGGGTCTCCACGGGTCATGATGTGGCTCTGGGGTCTCGGTGGGGCAGGATATGGGTCTGGGGTCTCGTGGGGGGCGCTGACCGGTCTCGGCGGTCTTGACGGCCGTGTCGATGAGCCCCTCGCGCCCCCCCATGGCGTGGAAGAAGAACTCGGTGGGCGTGAGGCCGGCCAGGTAGGAGTTCTCCACGAAGCCGCGGCTCTCGGGGCCGTAGTCGTCCTTGATGAAGTGCGGCAGCGTGCGGTGCTTGAACCCGAACGGGATGCGCTTGCCCTCCACGTTCTGCTGCCCCACCACCGCGATCACCTGGGGGGGACACAGGGGGGGGCGCCGTGAGCAGGGCGGGGGGCGGCGGCACCCCCAGACCCCATAACGGTCAATAAAGTCCTTCTGGAATGTTCCCAGGGGAGGTGGGAGATGGTCAATGTGAAGGTCAAGGTCATGGTGGAACATCATGGTGATCAGTTGTGGGTGGGGGGACAATGTCATTGGGGGACAATGTGGGGAGAGTGGGGACATCAGCAACCCCAGACCCCATAATAGTCAAAAAAGTCCTTCTGGAATGTTCCCAGGGGAGGTGGGAGATGGTCAATGTGAAGGTCAAGGTCATGGTGGAACATCATGGTGATCAGTCATGGGTGGACAATGTGGGGGGAGTGGGGACATCAGCCCCCCCAGACCCCATAATGGTCAATAAAGTCCTTCTGGAATGTTCCCAGGGGAGGTGGGAGATGGTCAATGTGAAGGTCAAGTTCATGGTGGAACATCATGGTGATCAGTCATGGGTGGACAATGTGGGGGGAGTGGGGACATTGGCACCCCCAGACCCCATAACGGTCATTGAAGTGCTTGGGGAATGTTCCCAGGGGAGGTGGGAGATGGTCAAGGTCATGGTGGAACATCATGGTGATCAGTTGTGGGTGGGGGGACAATGTCATTGGGGGACAATGTGGGGAGAGTGGGGACATCAGCACCCCCAGACCCCATAATGGTCAATAAAGTCCTTCTGGAATGTTCCCAGGGGAGGTGGGAGATGGTCAATGTGAAGGTCAAGGTCATGGTGGAACATCATGGTGACCAGTCATGGGTGGACAATGTGGGGGGAGTGGGGACATTGGCACCCCCAGACCCCATAACGGTCATTGAAGTGCTTGGGGAATGTTCCCAGGGGAGGTGGGAGATGGTCAAGGTCATGGTGGAACATCATGGTGACCAGTTGTGGGTGGGGGGACAATGTCATTGGGGGACAATGTGGGGAGAGTGGGGACATCAGCAACCCCAGACCCCATAATGGTCAATAAAGTCCTTCTGGAATATTCCCAGGGGAGGTGGGAGATGGTCAATGTGAAGGTCAAGGTCATGGTGGAACATCATGGTGACCAGTCATGGGTGGACAATGTGGGGGGAGTGGGGACATTGGCACCCCCAGACCCCATAATGGTCAATAAAGTCCTTCTGGAATGTTCCCAGGGGAGGTGGGAGATGGTCAAGGTCATGGTGGAACATCATGGTGACCAGTTGTGGGTGGGGGGACAACGTCACTGGGGGACAATGTGGGGGGAGTGGGGACATCAGCACCCCCAGACCCCATAACGGTCATTGAAGTGCTTGGGGAATGTTGCATGGGGAGGTGGGAGATGGTCAATATGAAGGTCAAGGTCATGGTGGAGCATCATGGTGACCAGTCATGGGTGGGGGAACAATGGGAACACCCCCCCAAAACATCATGGAGCCCCCCAAAGACCCTATGGATTCCCCCAAAAG
This sequence comes from Columba guinea, assembly GCA_032206185.1. NCBI lineage: Eukaryota > Metazoa > Chordata > Aves > Columbiformes > Columbidae > Columba > Columba guinea. Next base: position 5,225 of record JAVLUU010000966.1, on the reverse strand, counting down.
CCCATGGAGCTCCCCAAGACCCCCCAAGAGCCTATGGAGTCCCTCAAGACCCCCCAAGACTCTATAGAGCCCCCCATGGAGCTCCCCAAAACCTCATGGAGCCCCCCCAAAACCTGGGAGATGTTGATCTTGGAGACCAAAACCAGAGACCAAACCCAAATGGAACCTTCTCAGACCCCCATAGAGCCTATGGAGTCCCCCAAGAGCACATGGAGCTCCCAAGACCCTATGGAGCCCTCCAAGAGCCCCCGAGATCCTATGGAGCCCCCAAGATGCCATGGAGCCCCCCAAGACTCCCCAAGAGCCCATTGACCCCTCCAAGATCCTGTGGAGCCCCCAAGAGCCCATAGAGCTCCCCAAGACCTCATGGAGCCCCCCAAGACCTCATGGAGCCCCCTAAGACCTCATGGAGCCCCCTAAGACCCCCCAAGATCCTATGGAGCCCTCCAAGACCCTACGGAGCCCCCTCAAGAGCCCATGGAGCCCACTGACCCCTCCAAGGTCCTGTGGAGCCCCCAAGAGCCCATAGAGCTCCCCAAGACCTCATGGAGCCCCCAAAGACCTCATGGAGCCCCCTAAGACCTCATGGAGCCCCCTAAGACCTCATGGAGCCCCCTAAGACCCCCCAAGATCCTATGGAGCCCTCCAAGACCCTATGGAGCCCCCCAAGAGCCCATGGAGCCCATTGACCCCTCCAAGGTCCTGTGGAGCCCCCAAGAGCCCATAGAGCTCCCCAAGACCTCATGGAGCCCCCTAAGACCTCATGGAGCCCCCTAAGACCTCATGGAGCCCTCCAAGACCCTACGGAGCCCCCTCAAGAGCCCATGGAGCCCATTGACCCCTCCAAGGTCCTGTGGAGCCCCCAAGAGCCCATAGAGCTCCCCAAGACCTCATGAAGCCCCCTAAGACCTCATGGAGCCCCCTAAGACCCCCCAAGATCCTATGGAGCCCTCCAAGACCCTATGGAGCCCCCCAAGAGCCCATGGAGCCCATTGACCCCTCCAAGGTCCTGTGGAGCCCCCAAGAGCCCATAGAGCTCCCCAAGACCTCATGGAGCCCCCAAGAGCCCATAGAGCTCCCCAAGACCTCATGGAGCCCCCTAAGACCCCCCAAGATCCTATGGAGCCCTCCAAGACCCTATGGAGCCCCCCAAGAGCCCATGGAGCCCATTGACCCCTCCAAGGTCCTGTGGAGCCCCCAAGAGCCCATAGAGCTCCCCAAGACCTCATGGAGCCCCCTAAGACCCCCCCAAGATCCTATGGAGCCCCCCCAAGAGCCCATGGAGCCCATTGACCCCTCCAAGGTCCTATGGAGCCCCCAAGAGCCCATAGAGCTCCGCAAGACCTCATGGAGCCCCCAAAGACCCCCCCAAAGACCCCCCGGAGCCCCCCCAGACCTGGGAGATGTTGATCTTGGAGCCCTTGGCCCCTGAGACGACCATGGACTTGAAGTTGTTGTACTCGGAGAGCCGACTTCTGCGCGGAGGAGCCGGTCTTGTCGCGCGCGTCGTTGAGGATGCGGTTCACCTGGTTCTCGAAGGTCTGGCGCAGCGTGTTCCCCGGCGTGGGCTCCAGCTCGTTGTTGTGGGCCTTCTCGATCACCTGCGGCCCCCCCGAAACACCGTCACCCCAACAACACCCCGGGAGCACCCCCCGAATACAACGGGAACGGCTCAGAAACAGCCGGAGAGGACAAGGAGGGGGAGTGGACAATGGGGGGAATGGCCAATGGGGGGAACGGCCAATGGGGGGAATGGCCAATGGGGGGAGCGGCCAATGGGGGGGAGCGGCCAATGGGGGGAGCGGCCAATGGGGAGTTTGGGGGGTGTGATGGAAGCTTGAGGGGGCCCCAAAGGCTACTGGGGACACCCCCAGAGTTTGGGGAGCACCCCAAAAATGTGGGGACCCCCCTCAAAGCTTGGGGAGCACCCCAGAAGCTTGGGGACTCCTCCAAAGCCTGGAGACCCCCCCAAAAAGCTTGGGGACTCCCAAAAAAGTTGGAGATCCCCCCCAAAGTTTGGGGACACCCTCAAAGCCTGGGGACTCTCCCCCAAAGTATGGACCTCCCCCCCAAAAGCTTGGACCCCCCCAAAAATGGGGGGACCCCCCAAAAGACTGGGGACACCCCAGAGCTTGGGGAGCACCCCAAAAAAGTGGGGACCCCCCCAAAGTCTGGGGACACCCTCAAAGCCTGGGGACCCCCCCGAAAGACTGGGGACACCCTAAAAGCCTCAGGACCCTCCCTCCAAAGTTTGGGGACCCCCAAAAAACCTGGGGACCCCCTAAAAGCTTGGGGACACCCCAAAGCTTGGAACTCCCCCAAAAGCTTGAAACCCCCACCCCCCCCAAAAGGTTGAGGGATCCCCCCAAAGTTTGGAGACCCCTCAAAGCTTGGGGACACCCCCAAAATCTTGGCGACCCATCAGAAGCTTGGGGAGCCCCCCAAAAGCCTGGAGACCCCCTCAAAAGCTTAGAGACCCCCACCAAAAGCCTGGGGAGCCCCCCAAAAAGCTCAGGGACACCCCCAAAGTCACCTCGATGACGTCCTGCTTGGCCTTCTTGATGGTGTTCTGGATGTCCTGGTAGGTCTTGGCGTCGGCGATGGAGTCACCGATGCCGATGGTGTGACCTGGGGGGACCACACCGGGGTGACCCCCACATCAGGGTGACCCCCACATCGGGGGGACCCTCAGCATCCATCTGCCCCCCCCACAAGAGACCTGGGGTCCCCAAAAAGGGGTTCAAGCCCTTGTGTTCCCAAGAGCTCCATGGACACCCCAGTCCCACCACATTGGGGATCTCAGGGGGTTCCATAGATACCAGGAACCCCATTTCTGGACCCCAGGTGGTCACAGCCCCCCGAGATGACCCCGAGGGGTTCCCCAGGCCCCCTGAACCCCATTTTTGGTCATTGGGGCCCCCAAAAAAGGGGGTTCAAGCCCTTGTGTCCCCAAGAGCTCCATGGGCACCCCCAGTCCCACCACATTGGGGATCCCAGAGGGTTCCATAGATGATCTCAGGGGGTTCCACAGATGACCCCGGGGGGTTCCATAGACCCCCTGAACCCCATTTTTGGTCCCCACATGGAGTCCCTTACCACCGGGGTCCCCAAAAAAGGGGGTTCAAGCCTTGTGTCCCCAAGACCATCATGGACACCCCAGTCCCACCACATTGGGGATCCCAGAGGGTTCCATAGATGATCTCAGAGGGTTCCATAGATGACCCCATGGGGTTCCATAGACCCCCTGAACCCCATTTATGGTCACTGGGGTCCCCAAAAAAGGGGGTTCAACCCTTGTGCCCCCAGGACCATCATGGACACCCCAGTCCCACCACATTGGGGATCCCAGAGGGTTCCATAGATGATCTCAGGGGGTTCCATAGATGACCCCAGGGGGTTCCATAGACCCCCTGAACCCCATTTATGGTCACTGGGGTCCCCAGAAAAGGGGGTTCAAGACCCCCCAAGACACTTCTGTCCCTGTTGTCCCCAAGAAGTGACCCCAAGACCACCACGGGCACCCCAGTCCCACCACATTGGGGATCCCAGAGGGTTCCATAGATGATCTCAGAGGGTTCCACAGATGACCCCGGGGGTTCCATAGAGCCCCTGAACCCCATTTTTGGTTCCCACATGGGGTCCCTTGTCCCTGTTGTCCCCAAGAAGTGTCCCAAGACCATCATGGGCACCCCAGTCCCACCACATTGGGGATCCCAGAGGGTTCCATAGATGATCTCAGGGGGTTCCATAGACCCCCTGAACCCCATTTATGGTCACTGGGGTCCCCAAAAAAGGGGGTTCAAGCCCTTGTGTCCCCAAGACCATCATGGGCACCCCAGTCCCACCACATTGGGGATCCCAGAGGGTTCCATAGATGATCTCAGGGGGTTCCATAGACCCCCTGAACCCCATTTGTGGTCACTTGGGTCCCCAAAAAAGGGGGTTCAAGCCCTTGTGCCCCCAGGACCATCATGGACACCCCAGTCCCACCACACTGGGGATCCCAGAGGGTTCCATAGATGATCTCAGAGGGTTCCATAGATGACCCCATGGGGTTCCGTAGCCCCCCTGAACCCCATTTATGGTCACTGGGGTCCCCAGAAAAGGGGGTTCAAGACCCCCCAAGACATTTCTGTCCCTGTTGTCCCCAAGAAGTGACCCCAAGACCACCATGGGCACCCCAGTCCCACCACATTGGGGATCCCAGAGGGTTCCATAGATGATCTCAGGGGGTTCCACAGATGACCCCGGGGGGTTCCATAGAGCCCCTGAACCCCATTTTTGGTTCCCACATGGGGTCCCTTGTCCCTGTTGTCCCCAAGAAGTGACCCCAAGACCATCATGGGCACCCCAGTCCCACCACATTGGGGATCCCAGAGGGTTCCATAGATGATCTCAGGGGGTTCCATAGACCCCCTGAACCCCATTTATGGTCACTGGGGTCCCCAAAAAAAGGGGGTTCAACCCTTGTGCCCCCAGGACCATCATGGACACCCCAGTCCCCGCCACACTGGGGATCCCAGAGGGTTCCATAGATGATCTCAGAGGGTTCCATAGATGACCCCAGGTGGTCAAAGCCCCCCAAGCTGACCCTGGGGGGTTCCCCAGGCCCCCCGAGCCCCATTTTTGGGGTGTCCCCCCCCGTTTCGGGCACGCACCCTCGATGAGCAGCCAGTTGTTGATGACGGTCTGGATGTTGCTGTAGAAGAGGCGGGTGGTGTCGTGGCCCATCTCCAGGTACGAGATGTGCACCAGCGACCCGGCCGACGTGCCCAGCGACTTCTTGCACAGGATGCCCATGATCAGCTCCCCGTTCTCCACCACCACCTGCACCCCAAAAACGGGGGGTCAGCACCCCAAAAATGGGGGTCAGCACCCCAAAAATGGGGGTCAGCACCCCAAAAATCGCATGGGATGACCCAGGAATCGCATGGGATGACCCAAGAGTCACCCAGAACATCCCAGGAATGGCCAAGGACACCCCAAGAACCACCCAGGACACCCCAAGAACCACCCAGGACACCCCAAGAACCACCCAGGACACCCCAAGAATTGCATTGGGACGACCCAAGAATCTCCATGGACACCCCAATAATTGTATGGGACACCCCAAGAATCTCCATGGACACCCCAATAATCACACGGGACACCCCAATAATCTCTGTGGACACTCCAATAATTGCATGGGACACCCCAATGATCTCCATGGACACCCCAATAATTGC
>JAVLUU010000964.1:27500-30000 GCA_032206185.1 Columba guinea | reverse complement strand
TTCTTCATTTCTTTCTTTTTTCTTTCTTTCTTTCTTTCTTTTTAACGTCTTTCTTTCTTTCTTTCTTTCTTTCTTTCTTTCTTTTTTCTTTCGTTCTTTCTTTTTAATTTCTTTCTTTCTTTCTTTCTTTTTTCTTTCTTTCTTTCTTTCTTTCTTTCTTTCCTACGTTCTTTCTTTCTTTCTTTATTTCCTACGTTCGTTCTTTCTTTCCTAAGTTCTTTCTTTCTTTCTTTTTTTTTCTTTCTTTCTTTTTTCTTTCTTTCTTTCTTTCTTTCTTTTTTCTTTCTTTCTTTCTTCTTTCTTTCTTTCTTTCTTTATTTCCTACGTTCGTTCTTTCTTTCCTAAGTTCTTTCTTTCTTTCTTTTTTTTTCTTTCTTTCTTTTTTCTTTCTTTCTTTCTTTCTTTCTTTTTTCTTTCTTTCTCTTTCTTTTTAATTTCTTCCTTTCTTTCTTTCTTTCTTTCCTATGTTCTTTCTTTCTTTCTTTTTTCTTTCTTTCTTCTTTCTTTCTTTCTTTCTTTCTTCCTTTCTTTCTTTCTTTATTTCCTACGTTCGCTCTTTCTTTCCTAAGTTCTTTCTTTCTTTCTTTTTTCTCTTTCTTTCTTTACTTTTTCTTTCTTTCTTTCTTTCTTTCTTTCTTTCTTTTTAATTTCTTTCTTTCTTTTTTCTTTCTTTCTTTCTTCTTTCTTTCTTTCTTTCTTTTTAATTTCTTTCTTTCTTTTTTCTTTCTTTCTTTCTTTCTTTTTTCTTTCTTTCTTCCTTTCTTTTTTCTTTCTTTCTTTCTTTTTTCTTTCTTTCTTTCTTTCTTTCTTTCTTTTTTCTATCTTTCTTTCTTCTTTCTTTCTTTTTTCTTTCTTTCTTTCTTTCTTTCTTTCTTTTTCCTTTCTTTCTTTCTTTCTTTCTTTCTTTCTTTCTTTCTTTCTTTCTTTCTTTCTTTTTTCTTTCTTTCTTTCTTTTTAATGTCTTTCTTTCTTTCTTTCTTTCTTTCTTTCTTTCTTTCTTTCTTTCTTTCTTTTTTCTTTCTTTCTTTCTTTTTAATTTCTTTCTTTCTTTCTTTCTTTTTTCTTTCTTTCTTTCTTTCTTCTTTCTTTCTTTCTTTCTTTCTTTCTTTCTTTCTTTCTTTCCTACGTTCTTTCTTTCTTTCTTTTTTTTTCTTTCTTTCTTTTTTCTTTCTTTCTTTCTTTCTTTCTTTCTTTCTTTCTTTCTTTCTTTCTTTCTTTCTTTCTTTTTTCTTTCTTTCTTTCTCTCATTCTTTTTAATTTCTTCCTTTCTTTCTTTCTTTCTTTCCTACCTTCTTTCTTTCTTTCTTTTTTTCTTTCCTTCTTCTTTCTTTCTTTCCTATGCTTTCTTTCTTTTTTCTTTCCTTCTTTCTTCCTTTCTTTCTTTCTTTCTTTCTTTTTTCTTCCTTTCTTTTTAATTTCTTTCTTTCTTTCTTTCTTTCTATGTTTCTTTCTATCTTTCTTTCTTTCTTTCTTTCCTACGTTCTTTCTTTCTTTCTTTTTTCTTTCTTTCTTTCTTTCTATTGTCTATCTTTCTTTCTTTCTTTTTAATTTTTTTGTTTCTTTCTTTTTTCTTTCTTTCTTTCTTTTTAATTTCTTTCTTTCTTTCTTTCTTTCTTTCTTTCTTTCCTACGTTCTTTCTTTCTTTCCTACGTACTTTATTTCTTTGTTTTTTCTCTTTCTTTCTTTTTTCTTTCTTTCTTTCTTTCTTTCTTTCCTTCTTTCTTTCTTTCCTACGTTCTTTCTTTCTTTCTTTTTTCTTTCTTTCTTTTTTTTTCTTTCTTTCTTTTTTCTTCCTTTATTTCTTTCTTTCTTTCTTTTTCTTTCTTTCTTTCTTTCTTTTTAATTTCTTTCTTTCTTTCTTTCTTTCTTTCTTTCCTACGTTCTTTCTTTCTTTCTTTTTCTTTCTTTCTTCTTTCTTTCTTTCTTTCTTTTTTACGTTCTTTCTTTCTTTCTTTCTTTCTTTCTTTTTAATTTCTTTCTTTCTCTCTTATTTCTTTCTTTCTTTCTTTTTTCTTTCTTTTTTCTTTCTTTTTTCTTTCTTTCATTCTTTCTTTCTTTTTCTCTTTCTTTCTTTCTTACTTTTTTCTTTCTTTCTTTCCTTCTTTTTAATTTCTTTCTTTCTTTCTTTCTTTCCCACGTTCTTTCTTTCTTTCTTTTTTCTTTCTTTCTTTCTTTCTTTTTAATTTCTTTCTTTCTCTCTTATTTCTTTTTTTCTTTCTTTTTAATTTCTTTCTTTCTTTCTTTCTTTCTTTCCTACGTTCTTTCTTTCTTTCTGTTTTTTCTTTCTTTTTTTTTTCTTTCATTCTTTCTTTCTTTCTTTCTTTCTTCATTCTTTTTTCTTTCTTTCTTTCTTTTTAATTTCTTTCTTTCTTTTTTCTTTCTTTCTTTCTTTCTTTCTTTCCTACGTTCTTTCTTTCTTTCCTACGTTCTTTCTTTCTTTCTTTTTTTTTCTTTTTGCTTTCTTTCTTTCTTTCTTTCTTTCAATATTTTTTCTTTCTTT
>JAVLUU010000964.1:0-2500 GCA_032206185.1 Columba guinea | reverse complement strand
TTCTTTTTAATTTCTTTCTTTCTTTCTTTCTTTCTTTTTTCTTTCTTTCTTTCTTTCTTTCTTTCTTTCTTTCTTTCTTTTTTCTTTCTTTCTTTCTTTCTTTCTTTTTTCTTTCTTTCTTTTAATTTCTTTCTTTCTTTCTATGTTTCTTTCTATCTTTTCTTTCTTTCTTTTCTTTCCTAAGTTCTTTCTTTATTTCTTTTTTTTCTTTCTTTCTTTCTTTCTTTCTTTTTTCTATCTTTCTTTCTTTTTAATTTCTTTGTTTCTTTCTTTTTTCTTTCTTTCTTTCTTTTTAATTTCTTTCTTTCTTTCTTTCTTTCTTTCCTACGTTCTTTCTTTCTTTCCTACGTTCTTTCTTTCTTTGTTTTTTTCTTTCTTTCTTTTTACTTTCTTTCTTTCTTTCTTTACTACGTTCTTTCTTTCTTTCTTTTTTCTTTCTTCTTTCTTTCTTTCTTTTTTCTTTCTTTCTTTCTTTCTTTCTTTCTTTCTTTTTTCTTTCTTTCTTTCTTTCTTTCTTTTTAATGTCTGTCTTTTTAATTTCTTTCTTTCTTTCTTTCTTTCTTTCTTTCTTTCTTTCTTTTTTCTTTTTTCTTTCTTTCTTTCTTTCTTTCTTTCTTTATTTCCTACGTTCTTTCTTTCTTTCCTACGTTCTTTCTTTCTTTCTTTTTCTTTCTTTCTTTTTCTTTCTTTCTTTCTTTCTTCTTCTTTTTTCTTTCTTTCTTTCTCTCTTTCTTTTAATTTCTTTGTTTCTTTCTTTTTTCTTTCTTTCTTTCTTTTTAATTTCTTTCTTTCTTTCTTTCTTTCTTTCTTTCTTTCTTTCTTTCCTACGTTCTTTCTTTCTTTTCTGCGGTTCGTTCTTTCTTTGTTTTTTTTTCTTTCTTTCTTTTTTCTTTCTTCTTTCTTTCTTTGTTTTTTCTTTCTTTCTTTCTTTCTTTCTTTCTTTCTTTTTCTTTCTTTCTTTCTTTTTAATGTCTTTCTTTCTTTCTTTCTTTCTTTCTTTCTTTCTTTTTTCTTTTTTTCTTTCTTTCTTTATTCTTTCTTTCTTTCTTTTTAATTTCTGTCTTCCTTTTTTCTTTCTTCTTTCTTTTTTCTTTCTTTCTTTCTTTCTTTCTTTTTTCTTTCTTTCTTTCTCTCTGTCTTTTTAATTTCTTCCTTTCTTTCTTTTTTCTTTCCTACGTTCTTTCTTTCTTTTTTCTTTCTTTCTTCTTTCTTTCTTTTTTTCCTATGCTTTCTTTCTTTTTTCTTTCCTTCTTTTTTTTTCTTTCTTTCTTTCTTTCTTTCTTTTTTCTTTCTTTCTTTCTTTCTTTTTAATATCTTTCTTTCTTTCTTTCTTTCTTTCCTACGTTCTTTTTAATTTCTTTCTTTCTTTCTTTTTCTTTCTTTCTTTTTTTCAATTTTTTCTTTCTTTCTTTCTTTCTTTCAATATTTTTTCTTTCTTTCTTTTTCTCTTTCTTTTTAATTTCTTTCTTTCTTTCTTTCTTTCTTTCCTACGTTCATTCTTTCTTTCTTTTTTTCTTTCTTTCTTCTTTCTTTCTTTATTTCCTACGTTCTTTCTTTCTTTCTTTCTTTTTTCTTTCTTTCTTTCCTTCTTTTTAATTTCTTTCTTTCTTTTTTCTTTCTTTCTTTCTTTCTTTCTTTTTTCTTTCTTTCTTTCTTTCTTTTTAATTTCTTTCTTTCTTTTTTCTTTCTTTCTTTCTTTCTTTTTTCTTTCTTTCTTTCTTTCTTTTTAATTTCTTTCTTTCTTTTTTCTTTCTTTATTTTTTCTTTCTTTCTTTCTTTCTTTCTTTTTAATTTCTTTCTTTCTTTTTAATTTCTTTCTTTCTTTTTTCTTTCTTTCTTTCTTTCTTTTTTCTTTCTTTCTTTTTTCTTTCTTTCTTTCTTTCTTTCTTTTTTCTTTCTTTCTTTCTTTTTAATTTCTTTCTTTTTAATTTCTTTCTTTCTTTCCTACTTTTTTCTTTCTTTCTTTCTTTCTTTTTTCTTTCTTTCCTTCTTTCTTTTTAATTTCTTTCTTTCTTCTTTCTTTCTTTCTTTCTTTCTTTCTTTCTTTCCTATGTTCTTTCTTTCTTTCTTTTTTCTTTCCTTCTTTCTTTCTTTCTTTTTTCATTATTTATTTCTTCTTTTTAATGTCTTTCTTTCTTTCTTTCTTTCTTTCTTTCTTTCTTTACTACGTTCTTTTTTTCTTTCTTTTATATTTCTTTCTTTCTTTCTTTCTTTCTTTTTTCTTTCTTTCTTTCTTTCTTTTTAATTTCTTTCTTTCTTTTTTCTTTCTTTCTTTCTTTTTTCTTTCTTTCTTTCTTTCTTTCTTTCCTACGTTCTTTCTTTCTTTCCTACGTTCTTTCTTTCTTTGTTTTTTTCTTTCTTTCTTTTTTCTTTCTTTCTTTCTTTCTTTCTTTTTTCTTTCTTTCTTTCTCTCTTTCTTTTTAATTTCTTTCTTTTTTTCTTTCTTTCCTATGTTCTTTCTTTCTTTCTATTTTTCTTTCTTTCTTCTTTCTTTCTTTCT
>JAVLUU010000963.1:0-35996 GCA_032206185.1 Columba guinea | reverse complement strand
CCCAGCGCAGGGCCCAGCTCCACGGCGACAGCCTTCCCGGTTCAGGAGGGCGCTCCGGGCTCTGCGCAGGGCTTTCCGCTGCAGCTGCACCACGGGACAGCAAGAGGAGTAGAGCCGCGACCGCGGCGTTCACCTGCCCTGAGGACATGGTGCTGCCAGCCTCTGCTCGGCCTTGGATTGTTTTCAAAATCAATAAAGCCAAAAAAAAAAAAAAGACAAGTTTTCCCCCTGTGCTCCTCTGTTCCTGCTCCATCTCAGGACAAAGAAGGCTGCAGGAAATCTCTGTCCTCGGGGTGTCCCGGCCTTGGTTGCCGGAAGCCCTGGGCTGGTGCTGCCGCAAGCCGGCAGTCTGGCTGGATCCCCCTCAAGCTCCCTTCCCGCCCGCCTGTCTCCAGTTCCAGTCCAGGACTTGGAACATTTGAGATCTATTGCCGACTTGGCCTGGTTGACCTGCACCGTACGGCATCCCCTTCGTCTCACAAGGAACCTCCCTATTGCGGGGGTGTTTTGGAGCACCTGCATGAGCTGATACAGGCGAGACCCTCCAAACCCACATGTGGTCCCTCGCCTCCCCTGAGGGTCTTCCAAGTCAGGAAGAGCCGGCTGCTCGCTCCCTTGCTGGAAATCTGAGCCATGACCCATCTCTGCACAAGGCTCTGATGCACACGGCTTCCAGCGTCACGAGAGCACGTTCAGGCCTGAGACAGCGGGGAGAAGCGCCGCAAACAGTGCTGGTCTTGAGAAGATATCCACCCACTCAGAGCTTCGTCTCAGATGCAAGTTACTCTGCCCTGAGTTTCTGGGGCCCAGAAATGGAGGGAGGCTCAGGTATAAACCTAGTAAGTCAAGAGCCACAGCAGCTGCTGATCCCTGTGTGGCGCATTGCAAACCAGCCATGGCTGTCTGTGGCTGCTGCATGCCCCAGGCTGCAGCCTTCGCAGCATCCTCCTCTTCCCCAGCACCCCCGTGCACTGCACAGAACCAGAGCTGATTGCAATGGCTGGGGCAGCACCGGGCAGCAGCAGCATCTCTCTCCCCAGCCTCCAGCTGCCCAGTTGCCCTGCAGGGATTTTCTGCCTGGGAAGGGCAGAGTTGTATTGCGATCGGCCGGGGGCTCACGACAAAGCACAGCACTGCCACGTCCCTGGAGCAGAGCCCTTCTTTTCCTGGCTTGGACTGGTGTATTCCTCCTGCTCACAGCGCGGTCCTTCTCTGGGATAAGGTGACGCCAGCACTTTCAGGGAAATTGGAACGTCATGATGGAGTGGACGTGAAACAGCCACACTTCCCGAAAAGCCAAAGGAGTAAAACTGACATGGAACAAAGCAAGTAACTTGCCACAGCTGTCCAACCTGCGCTCCTCAGGCGGGAGGTGACCCGCGACATGTTATGGTGCTGCGGGGCCGTGCTGCAACAAGTCAGTGGGGGCCGTGGCCAGAAAGGTAGTGATGTACATCTAGAGATACCCACATCGTTTTGTGGGAAGCATCTGTTTCCTCGGCATGATTTGGAACACTTTTGACACACGGGACTTACTGGGCCCTAAATCACAGCTGCGTTGACTCCTCTAAGCCTCCCAGTTCCAATTCAGCAGGTGCCCAGTTCAAGGTGTTGACTCAGCAATGTGTACTTCTCTGTAATCTGTATTATATGTTCTCTCCGAAATCGACACTTCCTTCCTAGGAGCAATCTGGGTCCCAGCGTAGGCTACGAAGCCATTGGACTTGTTGACAGTAGTTTACCAACAGTAATTTGCCAACAGGAGGGGTTCTTGCTAAATTAACAGCAGAAGCCATGCTGAAAAATGCAAGGGCGCAATGAGGGAGGGCTGGAGTCGTGCTCGGGAGCTGTGTCCGTGCGGGAAGGTTTATGTGTCTCGCTGGGTAGTGCCCAGAGAGTTGGTCTGATCGCACCGCAGAGCTCCCGGAGACATCAATCTGTTTGCTTCTTTCCTACACCAAGCTTTAAAGGCTGGTTTTGATAGTCAAATGGGATTCAAACGTAACGTTCCTCCAAGAAGGCCTTGGGTAAGTCATTTCCCAAAATTCACACTTCTTTTCCCAGGGAGGCTGAATTTCCTCCGTAGCAATCAAATGATCAGGTTTTGCACAGAAGAGTTGCTGTGGTTCTAAGCATCTTTATTTTGTCTATGCTGCCTTAAAGAAGCAGCTGATCTGCCTTTTGCTTTTGGTGATGGAAGTCGGGAATGGCCAGCGCTGTGCTTCATGTCAGGATGGTTTCATTCTCGTCTTATTGAAACTTAACTTTTGCCGGATGCAACTCCAAGAAAATGCCTCAGCCTCTTTCAGGGCCCTGGTTTTTAGTCCACTCTCAACATCACCAGCAAAGAGCTGCTGCTTCTCTTCTGCACTGGATGTTTGGACATCTCTTTGCTAGAGGGACAAGGTCCCTTCGATCAAGAGACTGAAGCAGAAGCATCAGAAATTGACATTCCTCCAAGTTTTCCCCCAGTGCCTCAAGTTCCAAAGCAAAGAGAAGGGCATGGTGGTGGTGCCATTTTCTACCCCAGGGATAAAATTGTGGCAGGAATCATAGTATGGAACATCTTCTACAGGATGCCTATTGCTGGCAACGTCAGTGCAGGACTGGTGTGCTGAACAGTGAGTCTTGCTGAGATTGGGGATTTTCTTGTGGAAAAATCCATCTGCCCATTTAAAATGATGAAAAAGAAATGGAGATGCTCTGTTTGGTACGATACTTGCAAGAAACTTGTAGGTTGGTTGTGCTTTAGTTGTTAGCAGTGCAGGTCAGAGCGGCTTCACAGTATCACAGTATCACTGTATCACAGTATGTTTGGGATTGGAAGCGACCTCAAAAGATCATCTAGTACAATCCCCCTGCTGGAGCAGGAACGCCCAGGTGAGGTCGCACAGGAACATGTCCAGATGGGTTTTGAATGTCTCCAGAGAAGGAAACTCCACAACCTCCCTGGGCAGCCTGTTCCAGTGCTCTGTCACCCTCACTGAGAGAAGCTTTTTCTCAAATTTAAGTGGAACCTCTTGTGTTCCAGCTTGATCCCATTGCCCCTTGTCCTATCATTGTTCGCCACCGAGAAGAGCCTGGCTCTGTCCTCGTGGCACTCACCCTTTATATATTTATAAACATTGATAAGTTCACCCCTCAGACTCCTTCAAACTAAAGACACCCAGCTCCCTCAGCCTTTTTTCATAAGGGAGATGCTACACTCCCTTAATCTTCTTTGTTGCCCTACGCTGGACCTTCTCCAGCAGTTCCCTGTCCTTCTGGAACTGAGGGGCCCAGAACTGGACACAGTATTCCAGATGGGGTCTCACCAGGGTGGAGTAGAGGGGAAGGAGGACCTCTCTCGATCTACTAACCACCCCCCTTGTAATACACCCCAGGATGCCATTGGCCTTCCTGGCCACAAGGGCACAGTGCTGGCTCATGGTCATCCTGTTATCCACCAGGACCCCCAGGTCCCCTTCCCCTACACTGCTCTCTAATATGTAATTGCCCAACATATACTGGAACCTGGGGTTGTTCCTGCCCAGATGCAGGACTCTATACTTGTCCTTGTTAAATTTTATCAGGTTATTCCCCGCCTAACTCTCCAGCCTGTCCAGGTCCCGCTGGATGGCAGCACAGCCTTCTGGCGTGTCAGCCACTCCTCCCAGCTTGGTGTCATCAGCAAACTTGCTGACAGTCACTGAATTCCCTCGTCTAAATCGTTAATGAATATATTGAATAATATTGGCCCCAGTACTGACCCCTGAGGCACTGCACTAGATACTGGCCTCCAACTAGACTCCGCACCATTGACTACCACTCTCTGGCTTCTCTCCTTAAGCCAGTTTGCAACCCACCTCACTAGTCTATTGGCTAGACCACACCTCCTCAACTTAGCTGTGAGGATGCTGTGGGAGACTGTGTCAAAGGCTTTTCTGAAGTCAAGGTAGACCACATCCACTGCTCTGCCATCATCCATCCACCTTGTTACATTCTTATAAAAGGCTATGAGGTTGGTCAAGCATGACTTACTCTTGGTAAAGCCATGCTGGCTGTTCCGTTACTTTCCCAGGGACAGAGGTGAGGCTGACTGGTCTATAATTACCTGGGTCCTCCTTCTTGCCCTTTTTGAAGACTGCAGTGACATTTGCTTTCCTCCAATCCTCGGGCACCTCTCCCGTTTCCCAAGACTTGGCAAAGATGATGGAGAGCGGTCCAGCAATGACTTCAGCCAGCTCCCTCAGCACCCGCGGGTGCATCCCATCCGGACCCATGGATTTATGGATGTCCAGACTATTTCATTGCTCCCTAACCCAGTCCTCATCGACTAAAGCAAACTCTTCCATTGACCTGGCTTCATCGGGGGTCTCAGGGGTACAGGGCTTCCCAAGACAGCCCCCAGCAGAGTAGACAGAGACAAAGAAGGCATTCAGTAATTCTGCCTTCTCTGTATCTTCTGCCACCAGGGCACCCACCCCATTCATCAGTGGGCCTATGTTGCCTCTGCTATTAGTTTTATCTGCTGTGTATTTGAAACAGTTCTTTTTGCTGTCCTTGACCCCTCTCGCCAGCTGTAATTCTAAGGAGGCCTTGGCTATCCTAGCTGCCTTCCTACATCCTCTAACAGCAGCCTTATATTGCTCCCAAGTGGCCAGCCCCTGATTCCATGACCTGTAAACTCTCCTCTTCTGCTTGAGCATACCCAACAGGTCCCTATTCAACCACGCAGGCCTCCTGGCTCTCTTTCTTGACTTCCTACGTGTGGGGATGCTCTGATCCTGAGCGTGGAAGAAGCATTATCTGAATGCAATCCAGCTATCTTGGGCCCCTTTTCCTTCAAGCAGTCTTGCCCATGGGATTTCCCCCAGCAATTGCTTGAAAAGGCCAAAGTTAGCCCTGCTAAAGTCCAGGGGTGCAATTGTACTTGCTCTTCTGTTCCTGCCACACAAGATGCTGAACTCCACCATCTCGTGGTCACTGCAGCCCAGGCAGCCCTCTACCTTTACTGCTTCGACCAGACCATCCTTGCTAGTGAGGATGAGATCCAGCAGTGCACCTCTCCTAGTCGGCTCCTCCACCATCTGCATGAGGCAGTTCTCACCAATGCACTGGAGGAACCTCCTGGACTGTGGCTGGCTGGCTGAATGGTCCTTCCAGCAAACATCAGGGAAGTTAAAATCCCCCACAACAACCAGGGCCTGTGACTGTGAGGCCACTCTCAGCTGCCCATAGAAGGCCTCATCAACTTCCTCAGCCTGATCTGGTGGCCTGTAACAGACGCCCACAACAGTGTCACCCCTGCCAGCCTGCCGCTTGATCCTGACCCATACACTCTCAACTCGCTCGTCATCCACTCCTGGGCAGAATTTAGTACATTGTAGTTGCTCTCTCACATAGAGAGCAACTCCACCACCACGCCTGGCTGGCCTGTCTTTCCTGAAAAGGGCATAGCCATCCATGACCACATTCCAGTCATGTGAACTGTCCCACCATGTTTCTGTAATTGCCACCAGATCATAATCTCCCGACCGAACACAGGATTCTAACTCCTCCTGCTTATTCCCCATGCTGCGCGCATTGGTGTGCAGGCATTTCAGGGAGCGAGCAGAGCACACCAGTTTATCCCTGGGGGCATAGGAGGCCAACTGGTCCTCATCAGTTTTAGAATGCTGCCCCACTGGGACAAGCCCAGCTACAACCCCATCCCCCTTCGAGCCAATCACCTCCTTCTATAGAAGTGCTGTTTTGTCTTAAGCTTTCTGACTTTTTTTCTAATTTTTGGTGCCTGTTTTCTTCCACCTCTCTCAAAATCACTGAGTCGTATATGAACTAGTGGCACATCATGCTGGTGGATGGTGGGGACAGGTTGGCCTTAAACTTAGGGTGGTGTAGATGTTGAGACTTTGGGATTTTCTTCTTTTCCCGTGCTGACATAGGACATGAAAAGAATGCCTACTTTTTCCAAGGATTTGTCTGCTCCCTAGGCTGAAACCAAACTGCATGGAGGGGGGAAGAAGTGTGCTAGGGGAGCAAAAGGAGACTGAGAGCTTGCAAGGACCTTGTTAGGGTCCACTCAGTGATGGACTCGTGATGGTTCATTTACGTTCTTCTCGAAGAACAAAATTAAGGCATCTGAAATGCCAAGGGCTTAGAATGCAATCAAACAATGTTACTTTATTAATTTGCCTGTAAAGTGGCACGCGATAGCGAGAGAGTAAGAAAACGGGAAAGGAAAATGAAACAGGGAAAGAAGAATGAAAAGATGGGAATGAGGACTGGTTTACCAGCAGATGAGTTCCAAAGGCGTCCCTCTGGTGTCCAGTCCCGTGGAGTCCTGCCGGTCCTCCATGGTGGTTTGGGATCCTCTGGTGGGGAGATCTCAATGACGTCCAGTCAGGAACCATCTTTAAACTTCTTCACCCCCCCTCGCTCCCATTGTTTCAGGCCAATCTCCGCCTTTGTTTCTCAATCCGGGCTTAACTGTGCAGGCTCGAAAAGTCTTCGCCTCTCTTGCCAGCGCTTGTCTGCGCCTGCGTGGCCTCATTCAGGGGTATCTCTCTAGACCATCGGGTGGCCTCAGGACCCTTGGTGAGCTTCTGGGCATGCTCTTTTTTGTTGTCCTTTGTTCGAGGGAGCGGGTGGGGGACAAGCTGTGACTGAGGCTGCAGGTAAGAATCCATCTTCTGGACGGCAGCGATTGTCCCTGGGTCAGAGAGACCCGTCTAACAATCCCTTTTAGGAGGTGGGGGCTGGCTTGGCTGAACCCGCAGGCAAACTCCACACAGCAGCCATTGTTAGCAGTAGCCTTCCAGGTTGGAGACACCTGTGCACCACAATGCTTCTCCTCAGGCCTCTCTCTAAGTCACTGTCAGTCTGTTCTTGGTGGCGATGTTCAGGCAGATTCTGGTTTTGGACCGACTCTTACAGAGCTGGAGCAGATTCTGAGAGTTTGCTGTTCCAGAAAGGTTTGGCTGGTGCAGCAGCTGAGAGGTAAAGGCCAGCTAGGATGGGTCCCCAGAGGGATGCTTTGGGACCGGTGGCACGTGCATCTCCCTAACCAGGCAGTAGAATGCACTTTGGGCCCGGTAGAAGGAAGGTGGCAGAGGCAATGCATTGGAGAGCTGGCAGGCTAAAACTGGGAGTTGGATGAGGCCACCTCCTTTAGCAAGTGAGTCACTGAACAGCTCACAAGTACTGTAATAGCGCACCTTGAGAGAAACTTGGTTGTCACTAAAGGGGGAAACGGTAGATTCTATTGCTGAAAACGGACTGTGTGGTTCTGTGAATGTGGCTTCAGCCTATTTCTTCAAAGGAGGCTCATACCTACTTAAGAAAACTCATGACGATCATGTTGAAAACAAAGAATCAGCGTGGTGAGGCTGTCGAGTGGCCCTTGGTTTGTCCTGCCAACAACCTCTGAATGTGGATTCTTGCAGGTGCAGCGGAGCAGGCAGCAGCATCTGAGTAAAGCTCTGGGGGACGGGGTCCTGTGTGCTGGGGACAGCTTCCCTCGCCATTCTCTGCTCCCTCCTCCTTCAAGCAGGGGCTGCCCCACGCCGCGCACAGCCAGTCCCAGCCGGGCCCGGAGGTGGGTGTCTCCGTGACGACCGCCTGGGCTCTGTGACGTCATAACCAGAGGCCATTGTGACACGGGGTCGACATAACCAGAGGCCATTGTGACACGGGGGTCCCCGCCCTGACCGTGGGGGTATTTAAGGAGCGAGACCCTGGCGTGCTCACTCCCAGGAGAGCAGCTTCTCAGGAGCAGCAGCTTCTCAGGAGGCAGCAGCTTCTCAGGAGCAGCAGCTTCTCAAGAGGCAGCATCTCCCCTGGGTGCCCATTGCAGCTCTTTGATAGAGGAGACCCAAGATGCCAACTGACAAGGAGGTGTCCTGCTCCTCCTCCTGCCCGCAGATCAGCCACAGCCTGGGCCAGCACACCCTCCAGAGCACCTGGGTCACCCCCTCGGTCCAGGAGCGCTTGCAGGACCACCATAAAGGTCCCCAGGAGGGGTCTGGCTGGCCTCGCAGCACCAACAGCGAGGCAGCAGCAGAGGCAGAGTACCCGGCACCTGCCCCACAGGGCGCCACAGCCGACGACGCGGCTCTGTGGGACACAGCCCAGCGCATCGTCAGTGAGGCCGTGCGCAGGGCTGTGGCTCAGATCGTGGCAGCTGGCCAGCAACCGGAGCAACAGCAGGACCTGGCCCAATGCACGGATGTTCCAATGGCAGCACCAGCACCTGCAGGACTTGAAGCCATTGAGGCTCATTTGGCAGGAGAGGATGAGAGACAGGCCAGCACAGCCCCTCTCGTCCCAGCTGCAAAGGAGGAAGAAGAGAACACAGTTTCTCCAGTGTCTGCAGAGCATGGGGGAGAGACCAGCGCAGACATCGCCTGCCCAGCGCAGGGCCCAGCTCCACGGCGACGGCCTTCCCGGTTCAGGAGGGCGCTCCGGGCTCTGCGCAGGGCTTTCCGCTGCAGCTGCACCGCGGGACAGCAAGAGGAGTAGAGCCGCGACCGCGGCGTTCACCTGCCCTGAGGACATGGTGCTGCCAGCCTCTGCTCGGCCTTGGATTGTTTTCAAAATCAATAAAGCCAAAAAAAAAAAAAAAGACAAGTTTTCCCCCTGTGCTCCTCTGTTCCTGCTCCATCTCGGGACAAAGAAGGCTGCAGGAAATCTCTGTCCTCGGGGTGTCCCGGCCTTGGTTGCCGGAAGCCCTGGGCTGGTGCTGCCGCAAGCCGGCAGTCTGGCTGGATCCCCCTCAAGCTCCCTTCCCACCCGCCTGTCTCCAGTTCCAGTCCAGGACTTGGAACATTTGAGATCGACTGCCGACTTGGCCTGGTTGACCTGCACCATACGGCATTCCCTTCGTCTCACAAGGAACCTCCCCATTGCAGGGGTGTTTTGGAGCACCTGCATGAGCTGATAAAGGCGAGACCCTCCAAACCCGCATGTGGTCCCTCTCCTCCACCGAGGGTCTTCCAAGTCAGGAAGAGCCGGCTGCTCGCTCCCTTGCTGGAAATCTGAGCCATGACCCATCTCTGCACAAGGCTCTGATGCACAAGGGTTCCAGCGTCACGAGAGCACGTTCAGGCCTGAGACACCGGGGAGAAGCGCCGCAAACAGTGCTGGTCTTGAGAAGAAATCCACCTGCTCAGAGCTTCGTCTCAGATGCGAGTTACTCTGCCCTGCGTTTCTGGGGCCCAGAAATGGAGGGAGGCTCAGGTATAAACCCAGTTAGCCAAGAGCCGTGGCAGCTGCTGATCCTTGTGTGGCGCATTGCAAACCAGCCATGGCTGTCTGTGGCTGCTGCATGCCCCAGGCTGCAGCCTTCACAGCATCCTCCTCTTCCCCAGCACCCCCGTGCACTGCACAGAACCAGAGCTCATTGCAATGGCTGGGGCAGCACCGGGCAGCAGCAGCATCTCTCTCCCCAGCCTCCAGCTGCCCAGTTGCCCTGCAGGGAATTTCTGCCTGGGAAGGGCAGAGTTGTATTGCGATCGGTTGGGGGCTCAGGACAAAGCACAGCACCGCCACGTCCCCGGAGCAGAGCCCTTCTTTTCCTGGCTTGGACTGGTGTATTCCTCCTGCTCACAGCGCGGTCCTTCTCTGGGATAAGGTGATGCCAGCACTTTCAGGGAAATTGGAACGTCATGATGGAGTGGACGTGAAACAGCCTCACCTCCCGAAAAGCCAAAGGAGTAAAACTGACATGGAACAAAGCAAGTAACTTGCCACAGCTGTCCAACCTGCGCTCCTCAGGCGGGAGGTGACCGGCGACATGTTCTGGTGCTGCGGGGCTGTGCCGCAACAAGTCAGTTGGGGCCGTGGCCAGAAAGGTAGTGATGTACATCTAGAGATACCCACATCGTTCTGTCGGAAGCACCTGTTTCCTCGGCACGATTTGGAACACTTTTGACACACGGGACTTGCTGGGCCCTAAATCACAGCTGCGTTGACTCCTCTAAGCCTCCCAGTTCCAATTCAGCAGGTGCCCAGTTCAAGGTGTTGACTCAGCAATGTGTACTTCTCTTTAATCTGTATTATATGTTCTCTCCGAAATTGACACTTCCTTCCTAGGAGCAATCTGGGTCCCAGTGTAGGCTACGAAGCCATTGGACTTGTTGACAGTAGTTTACCAACAGTAATTTGCCAACAGGAGGAGTTCTTGCTAAATTAACAGCAAAAGCCATGCTGAAAAATGCAAGGGAGCAATGAGGGAGGGCTGGAGTCGTGCTCGGGAGCTGTGTCCGTGCGGGAAGGTTTATGTGTCCCGCTGGGTAGTGCCCAGAGAGTTGGTCTGATCGCACCGCAGAGCTCCCGGAGACATCAATCTGTTTGCTTCTTTCCTACACCAAGCTTTAAAGGCTGGTTTTGATAGTCAAATGGGATTCAAACGTAACGTTCCTCCAAGAAGGCCTTGGGTAAGTCATTTCCCAAAATTCACACTTCTTTTCCCAGGGAGGCTGAATTTCCTTCGTAGCAATCAAATGATCAGGTTTTGCACAGAAGAGTTGCTGTGGTTCTAAGCGTCTTTATTTTGTCTATGCTGCCTTAAAGAAGCAGCTGATCTGCCTTTTGCTTTTGGTGATGGAAGTCGGGAATGGCCAGCGCTGTGCTTCATGTCAGGATGGTTTCATTCTCGTCTTATTGAAACTGAACTTTTGCCGGATGCAACTCCAAGAAAATGCCTCAGCCTCTTTCAGGGCCCTGCTTTTTAGTCCGCTCTCAACATCACCAGCAAAGAGCTGCTGCTTCTCTTCTGCACTGGATGTTTGGACATCTCTTTACTAGAGGGACAAGGTCCCTTTGATCAAGAGACTGAAGCAGAAGCATCAGAAATTGACATTCCTCCAAGTTTTCCCCTAGTGCCTCAAGTTCCAAAGCAAAGAGAAGGGCATGGCGGTGGTGCCATTTTCTACCCCAGGGATAAAATTGTGGCAGGAATCATAGTATGGAACATCTTCTACAGGATGCCTATTGCCAACAGTGTCAGTGCAGGACTGGTGTGCTGAACAGTGAGTCTTGCTTAGATTGGGTATTTTCTTGTGGAAAAATCCATCTGCCCATTTAAAATGATGAAAAAGAAATGGAGATGCTCTGTTTGGTACGATACTTGCAAGAAACTTGTAGGTTGGTTGTGCTTTAGTTGTTAGCAGTGCAGGTCAGAGCGGCTTCACAGTATCACAGTATCACAGTATCACAGTATCACAGTATCACAGTATCACAGTATCACAGTATCACAGTATGTTTGGGTTTGGAAGCGACCTCAAAAGATCATTTAGTCCAATCCCCCTGCTGGAGCAGGAACGCCCAGGTGAGGTCGCACAGGAACATGTCCAGATGGGTTTTGAATGTCTCCAGAGAAGGAAACTCCACAACCTCCCTGGGCAGCCTGTTCCTGTGCTCTGTCACCCTCACTGAGAGAAGCTTTTTCTCAAATTTAAGTGGAACCTCTTGTGTTCCAGCTTGATCCCATTGCCCCTTGTCCTATCATTGTTTGCCTCCGAGAAGAGCCTGGCTCTGTCCTCGTGGCACTCACCCTTTATATATTTATAAACATTAATAAGTTCACCCCTCAGACTCCTTCAAACTAAAGAGACCCAGCTCCCTCAGCCTTTCTTCATAAGGGAGATGCTACGCTCCCTTAACCTTCTTTGTTGCCCTACGCTGGACCTTCTCCAGCAGTTCCCTGTCCTTCTGGAACTGAGGGGCCCAGAACTGGACACAGTATTCCAGATGGGGTCTCACCAGGGTGGAGTAGAGGGGAAGGAGGACCTCTCTCGATCTACTAACCACCCCCCTTGTAATACACCCCAGGATGCCATTGGCCTTCCTGGCCACAAGGGCCCAGTGCTGGCTCATGGTCATCCTGTTGTCCACCAGGACCCCTAGGTCCCTTTCCCCTGATGCAGGACTCTACACTTGTCCTTGTTAAATTTTATCAGGTTATTCCCCGCCTAACTCTCCAGCCTGTCCAGGTCCCACTGGATGGCAGCACAGCCTTATGGCGTGTCAGCCACTCCTCCCAGCTTAGTGTCATCAGCAAACTTGCTGGCAGTCACTCAATTCCCTCGTCTAAATCATTAATGAATATATTGAATAATATTGGCCCCAGTACTGACCCCTGAGGCACTGCACTAGATACTGGCCTCCAACTAGACTCCGCACCATTGACTACCACTCTCTGGCTTCTCTCCTTAAGCCAGTTTGCAACCCACCTCACTAGTCTATTGGCTAGACCGCACCTCCTCAACTTAGCTGTGAGGATGCTGTGGGAGACTGTGTCAAAGGCTTTACTGAAGTCAAGGTAGACCACATCCACTGCTCTGCCATCATCCATCCACCTTGTTACATTCTTATAAAAGGCTATGAGGTTGGTCAAGCATGACTTACCCTTGGTAAAGCCATGCTGACTGCCCCTAATAACCCTCTTATCCTTGATATGCCTTGAGATGGCACCAAGGATAAGCTGTTCCATTACTTTCCCAGGGACATCAGTCATCAGATGTCATCAGAAAAGCAAGGTTGGTCTCTTCTCTACCCAACAGCGGCAGGCATTGCATGGACAAGGAGCACATCACACAGGGATCTTCACTCAGTCTCTTGATGATACAATCAACAAAAAGACCAAATACTTTCACAATATGCCTGGATACATTTAGTTTTCAAGGACAGCGTCTGCGAGTACTCGGCTGAGGAAAACATGCAGGCCGACTCAATGTGAGTGATAAAGCATGATTCAATTTTATTGCCCGAAATAGCGCGTATTTATACCAAACACTGTAATTATGCATACTTGTTTCTACCTAATAGGCTTAGCACTAAAAAGGTTACATTTACTTACTCCACCTACTTGGGTTTAGTTAACTATGCACATTCCGCATTCCTCTGACCCTTATCTCTTCAAGAACAGACCCCATTCCTCTGACCCTTATCTCTTCAAGGATATGCAGACCCTGTCTTAGTCAGTACTTTTCCATTTCCCCCTTCCCCACGGCCTAATATTCAAGCTAACTAAGGCCTTCTTATGTCAACTAAAATGGGCTCTGCTCGTACAGTTGCTCGGTGGACTCATGTCCATGCTCCTTGAGCCAATCCCTGACAAGGGTCCTCCAGGAACAGCAATAGTTCACATCAAAACACAATTAAAACTCCAAAAGGAATGGAAGGTCATCAAGATAAGCTGTTGCTACTTCAGAAACAGCTAAAGGGTAATCCTAAATACTGTGAGACTACTACTGAATTTAGTAAGACAAGGTGTAGGTAGACCTGAGATGTCTCCGTCTCTTTGCATCAGTTGTCACCAGCAAAGTCTTCCAGGCCTTTGTGCTTCCAGGCAGGACTCTGGAGGGCAACAACTGTGGTGGATGGGGATCAAGCCAGGGGTTTCATGAGCAAACTGCAGCCTTACCAGCCCTTGGGACCAGAGGGTTTGCGTCCAAGAGTGCTGGGAGAGTGTTTTTCCCCAGTTGATGCTGGTCTGGTATGAACCCAGAAAGAAATGCACTCAGACTCTGAGGTATTGTTTCAAATGCTGTTCATTAGGTCTGGCTCTACAAGAGGGCTATCACAGAGGCAATCTGTGTCCCTCTGGATGGTGGAAACCCAGGTGGTGTAGCACTGAACAAGCTTCCGAACATCCACTGCCAGGAGGTGCCCCATGTCTTGTCAAAGCACTGTGACATTTTTGGATGATATGAGGTGAGGTGGGACAGCTTGCTGAGCTGTGGTGTTTCAGCTGAAGGATACAGGGTCTGCTGGAGAGAGTCTCAGGGAGGGTGAGGACAGAGGGATCCCCCTGTGTGAAGGATCAGCTCAGATATATGGAGCTGCTCAATGACAGGGGTTGATTTATCTTGTGTGAGTGAGGACGACAGAGAAGTTGGTGAGGATGACACTGATTCGGCAGTGAGCACTTTGAAAATGTGATAGCAGAATTCCCCCATGGATACCGATGCAGAGTGTCTCCTGAGGAGGTGTGCACAGACAGGAAAAGCAGATTCAACTCCAGCAGATCCCCACCACAGATGAGCTGTGTCCATCAGTGCCAGCCCCTCTCCTCAGACCAGAACAAGAGTCCTGCTCCAGCAACAGAGCAGCCTGACCCAAAGGAGTGTCTGCAGAAAGAGGTTTCTCTTCCTCCTGGATTCCTCCCTGCAGGCACAGAAATGCTCCCTTGCTCTTCTCCAGGGACATCCCTTTCCCCAGGTGAGGGTGTCCAGCCTGGCCTGGCCGGCTGGTCCTGGTTCCCTCCCTGTGCTCCCCACAGGGCCCTGAGCTGGCGATGCTGCTCTGCAGAGCGAGGGGCTGTGGTGCCCTGGGGCCATGGGCTGACTCTGCTCTGGCCACGCTGGTTGGGCTGGGAAACAGAGCCAGCTGGATGAGGATCACTGCTGCTGAGCCCTTGCCATCTTCCCAGCTGGCTCAGGAGCCCAGGACAAGGCTGGGCAGGACCATGGGGTGTCTCTCATGGCACCAAGGGCAGGGGAGGGCTGAACCAAGATGGTGTCCTGAAACATTCTCCAGTCTGACATCTTTTGTCATCCTGGCTCCTCACAGCCTGTCCTGGCATTGAAGGGCCCTTGTTACCCTGTGCCCTCCTCAGGTTCACCTCTTCCTCTGGGACACCTTGCATGATCACTCCTTTTACCAGGACTGTTTTGTTGAACCCAGCAGGCAGCTGAACATCACACACAGCCCTTCTCTTACTCCCTCCAGCCCAGTGGGATGGGAGAGGGAATCAGGAAAGAAACAAACATCTTGGGTTAAAATGAAGACAGAAAATGAGACAGAAAGGCAAAACAATAACAACAGCTACAATAGCTACAACAGCTACAACAGCTACAACAGCTACAACAAATATAATATAATATAATAATGATAATAAATAATTATAGTAATAGTAATTATAATAATAACGATGGCAGTAGTAATAGTAGTAATTGCAAAAGTGGTAATAATAATAACAGGAGATATAAACCAAGTCACGCACAATGCAATTGCTCACAACCCATCGAGCGACACCCAGCCAGATCCCAAACAGCGGTCCCCCAGATAACTTTTCTCTAGTTTACACACCAAGCATGACATCATATGGTGTGGAACATCCCTTTGGCCACTTGGGCCAGCTGTCCCGCCTGTGCCCCTCCCAGCTTCTTGTGCATCTCCAGCCTCCTTGCTGAAAAGTCCTTGGTTTGGGATAAACATGGCTTAGCAACAACCAGAACATCCCTGTGCTAACAACATTCTTCTCAGATTAAATCCAACACACCGCACTCTACCAGCTACTAGGAAGAAAATTAACTCTCTCCCAGCTGAAACCAGGACAGTGCCCCCCCCTTCTCCAATACATTCCAGTTAATCAACAGCACTTTCCTATCTCTGGATATACACACAGATCTCATTCCTCAGTCTATAGGCCACGCCTCTAAAATGTCCAATGAGTTCATGTGGTCCATGGCTTTGGGCTCCAGAGGTCATAAGAGTCTTTCAGGACAGGAGAGATGGTCTTTGCTGTTGGACTGTTGTGTCCTGTGTCCAGAGCTCGTAGCTGCGGTATCTGTCACAGCATCTGCCACTCCTGGTGGGACAGCGCCAGGCAGATAAGTCACAGACGTGTCCCTGTCTTTTGGATGTGTGCGACCAAGAAGGGAGCTCTTCATCCAGGCCTTGGTACCTGACACATCCCCCTGGGACCCTGAGCTAAACCCCAACCCCAACCACTTCCACTGACACCACTCCCTAAGCCCTAACCCTAACACTTATCCATCCCTTACCCTAACCCTAACCCTAACCCTAACCCTAACCCTAACCCTAACCCTAACCCTAACCCTAACCCTAACCCTAACCCCTGCACTTTAAACTTACCTTACACCTATCATTCACCTAAAACTAACGATAACATTAACCCAACCACCACCTAAACCCTACCTCTTGCACAAAATCTAACCTAAACCAAAACCCCTAACCCTAAAACTAACCCTAGTATAACCCAAAACCTAATCCTAACCCTAAACCTATACATTCCCCTTACCTTAAACACTTACACTAAAACTATCCCTAACCCTAGCCTTACCCTCTTACCTGAAATATCACCCTAATGCGACCTAACCCTAAACCATAACCCTAGCCTAACACTAAAACTAACCCTAACCCATCATATTAACACTAGGCCTAAACCAAACACTAAACAAAAACAAGCCCTATCCCGAAATCCTAACCTGCAACTCTTATGACTGACTCTAACCCTAAAATATCCCTAATTCAAACTTTAACCCATTAACGTAGCACTAATGCTATCCCTACTGCTAACTCCTAAAACTAACCCCTTACACTAATCCTAACAACTTACACTAACACTACCCCCTAACCACTCACCAGAATTCTAACCGTAAATGCCAAAACCAACCTCAATCTCTAATATAAATCTAAAACCTAACTCTGACCATTCCACTATTACTACTGCCTAATGCTAACCCTAACGCTAACCCCATCCCTAACTCTAACCTAAATCTAAAGCTAAAACGTAATCCTAACTCTAACCCAAAACATAAAACTAACCCCTAACGCTAACTCCAACCCTACATTCTAACCCTCTTCTAAACCTAATCTAACTCTAATACTTACCCATAATCCTAACCATAATCCTACCCTTTACACCTAGTATTAAAACCTAACCCTGACTGCTTACACTAACAATATTCACTAACTCCTAAGCTTAATCCTAACAGTAAGCCTAACCCTAACCTGAAAATTAACCCCTAACCCTATCTCAAATGCCTAACCCCAAGCACTAACCATAGGCCCTTACCCCTAAACATAACCTGTACTCTAATCCTGACCCTGACTCGAACTCTATTCCCTAACCCTAATCTAAACCTAACCCTAAACCTTATCCAACACTAACCCTTATCTAAATGATAACCCTAGTGCTAACCCTAAATCTAAATGAAATCCTAACTCTTAAACCTAACTTAACCCTTAAACTAAGCCCTAACTTGTACCCTAACATTAACCTTAACTGTAATTCCTAACCCTAACTCCAAGTCTAACCCTAAACATCTAATGCTAACTCTACCCCTAACCAAACTGTAACACCAGACCCTAACTCTAACCCTTCCCCCAAATGGTAATGCCAACTCTAACCCTAACCATCATCTAACCCTAGCTGAAACCCTAAGCCTAACTCATAACTGCTAACCCTAACCCTATCCTTAACTATAATACTAACTCATTCCCTAATCACTAACCCTTCTCCTAACCCATAATACTAACCCCTAACCATAACTACATATATGAACATTCATTGCTAAACCTCAACCCTGATCCTAACCTCTAAACCATAACTCTAACCCTAACTTATTCTCTGCCCCCATCCCCAAACCCTAACCCTATTCACAACCTAATCCTAACTGTAAGCCTACCCCCTAACACCTATCTCTAAAAAAAATCTAACCATAATGCTTAACCCTTACCCTCACTCTAATCCTAAATCAAAACCTGAGTCTAAGCCTAAACTCAAACCCTAACCCTACCTCTAACTTTAATCATAAACCTAAATCTAAATCTAAACTTAACCCTAACCCAATCACTGTCCCTAACCCATACACCTAACCTCTATATCTAACCACTTCAACTGACCCTAACACGACACCCTAACCCCCAAACCTAACACTATTCCAACCCTTACCCTAACCTTAATCCTAACCCCTACCACTAATTCTAACCATAAATCTAAAACTAAGCCCTAACCCTGACTCTAACTCTAACAGTAACCCTAAACTCTAACCCCAATACTAAACTCTAACCCTAACCTCACACTAACTCTATCCCCAACCTAACCTTAATGGTAAGCCGTACCTAACCTAACCGTACCTAACCTAACCTAACCTAACCTAACCTAACCTAACCTAACCTAACCTAGCTAACACAGACCCAAAACTAACTCTAATTCTAACCTGATTCTTGCAGGTGTAGCGGAGCAGGCAGCAGCGTCTCTGAGTAAATCTCTGGGGTACCGGGTCCTGTGTGCTGGGGACAGCTTCCCTCGCCATTCTCTGCTCCCTCCTCCTTCAAGCAGGGGCTGCCCCACGCCACGCACAGCCAGTCCCAGCCAGGCCTGGAGGTGGGTGTCTCCGTGACGACCGCCCGGGCTCTGTGACGTCATAGCCAGAGGCCATTGTGACACGGGGGTCCCTGCCCTGACCGTGGGGGTATTTAAGGAGTGAGACCCTGGGGTGCTCACTCCCAGGAGAGCAGCTTCTCAGGAGCAGCAGCTTCTCAGGAGGCAGCAGCTTCTCACGAGGCAGCATCTCCCCTGGGTGCCCGTTGCGGCTCTTTGATAGAGGAGAACCAAGATGCCAACTGACAAGGAGGTGTCCTGCTCCTCCTCCTGCCCGCAGATCAGCCACAGCCTGGGCCAGCACACCCTCCAGAGCACCTGGGTCACCCCCTCGGTCCAGGAGCGCTTGCAGGACCACCATAAAGGTCCCCAGGAGGGGTCTGGCTGGCCTCGCAGCACCAACAGCGAGGCAGCAGCAGAGGCAGAGTGCCCGGCACCTGCCCCACAGGGCGCCACAGCCGACGACGCGGCTCTGTGGGACACAGCCCAGCGCATCGTCAGTGAGGCCGTGCGCAGGGCTGTGGCTCAGATCGTGGCAGCTGGCCAGGAACCGGAGGAACAGCAGGACCTGGCCCAGCGCATGGACTTGCAAGATGAGAACAGCAAAGAGGGGTGCCAAGGCGGAGACACCATCCACAGCATCTGGATCAACCCCTCGGTCCAGGAGCACCTCCAGGACGCCCCTGCAGGTCCCCAGGAGGGGTCTGGCTTGCCCAGCTGCACAGACACGGAGGCGGCAGCAGAGGCAGAGCGCCCGGCACCTGCCCAGCACAGCCCCACAGAGGACGATGTGGACCTGTCAGACATTGTGGAGTACATCGTCAGTGAGGCGGTGCGCAGGGCTGAGGCTGAGATCC
The DNA here is from genome assembly GCA_032206185.1 of Columba guinea. NCBI lineage: Eukaryota > Metazoa > Chordata > Aves > Columbiformes > Columbidae > Columba > Columba guinea. The sequence goes on along the minus strand of JAVLUU010000963.1, from coordinate 17,024 downwards.
AGGGACCTGGCCAGCAACCGGTGGAACAGCAGGACCTGGCCCAATGCACGGATGTTCCAATGGCAGCACCAGCACCTGCAGGACTTGAAGCCATTGAGGCTCATTTGGCAGGAGAGGATGAGAGACAGGCCAGCACAGCCCCTTTCGTCCCAGCTGCAAAGGAGGAAGAAGAGAACACGGTTTCTCCAATGTCTGCAGAGCATGGGGGAGAGACCAGCGCAGACATCGCCTGCCCAGCGCAGGGCCCAGCTCCACGGCGACGGCCTTCCCGGTTCAGGAGGGCGCTCCGGGCTCTGCGCAGGGCTTTCCGCTGCAGCTGCACAGCGGGACAGCAAGAGGAGTAGAGCCGTGACCACGGCGTTCACCTGCCCTGAGGACATGGTGCTGCCAGCCTCTGCTCGGCCTTGGATTGTTTTCAAAATCAATAAAGCCAATTAAAAAAAAAATGACAAGTTTTCCCCCTGTGCTCCTCTGTTCCTGCTCCACCTCGGGACAAAGAAGGCTGCAGGAAATCTCTGTCCTCGGGGTGTCCCGGCCTTGGTTGCCGGAAGCCCTGGGCTGGTGCTGCCGCAAGCCGGCAGTCTGGCTGGATCCCCCTCAAGCTCCCTTCCCACCCACCTGTCTCCAGTTCCAGTCCAGGACTTGGAACACTTGAGATCTATTGCCGACTTGGCCTGGTTGACCTGCACCATACGGCATCCCCTTCGTCTCACAAGGAACCTCCCCATTGCAGGGGTGTTTTGGAGCACCTACATGAGCTGATACAGGCGAGACCCTCCAAACCCGCATGTGGTCCCTCGCCTCCACCGAGGGTCTTCCAAGTCAGGAGGAGCCGGCTGCTCGCTCCCTTGCTGGAAATCTGAGCCATGACCCATCTCTGCACAAGGCTCTGATGCACAAGGCTTCCAGCATCACAAGAGCACGTTCAGGCCTGAGACACCGGGGAGAAGCGCCGCAAACAGTGCTGGTCTTGACAAGAAATCCACCTGCTCAGAGCTTCGTCTCAGATGCGAGTTACTCTGCCCTGGGTTTCTGGGGCCCAGAAATGGAGGGAGGCTCAGGTATAAACCCAGTTAGCCAAGAGCCGCAGCAGCTGCTGATCCCTGTGTGGCGCATTGCAAACCAGCCATGGCTGTCTGTGGCTGCTGCACGCCCCGGGCTGCAGCCTTCGCAGCATCCTCCTCTTCCCCAGCACCCCCGTGCACTGCACAGAACCAGAGCTGATTGCAATGGCTGGGGCAGCACCGGGCAGCAGCAGCATCTCTCTCCCCAGCCTCCAGCTGCCCAGTTGCCCTGCAGGGAATTTCTGCCTGGGAAGGGCAGAGTTGTATTGCGATCGACCGGGGGCTCAGGACAAAGCACAGCACCACCACATCCCCAGAGCAGAGCCCTTCTTTTCCTGGCTTGGACTGGTGTATTCCTCCTGCTCACAGCGCGGTCCTTCTCTGGGATGAGGTGACGCCAGCACTTTCAGGGAAATTGGAACGTCATGATGGAGTGGACGTGAAACAGCCACACTTCATGAAAAGCCAAAGGAGTAAAACTGACATGGAACAAAGCAAGTAACTTGCCACAGCTGTCCAACCTGCGCTCCTCAGGCGGGAGGTGACCGGCGACATGTTCTGGTGCTGCGGGGCTGTGCCGCAACAAGTCAGAGGGGGCCTTGGCCAGAAAGGTAGTGATGTACATCTAGAGATACCCACATCGTTTTGTGGGAAGCATCTGTTTCCTCGGCACGATTTGGAACACTTTTGACACACGGGACTTGCTGGGCCCTAAATCACAGCTGCGTTGACTCCTCTAAGCCTCCCAGTTCCAATTCAGCAGGTGCCCAGTTCAAGGGGTTGACTCAGCAATGTGTACTTCTCTTTAATCTGTATTATATGTTCTCTCCGAAATTGACACTTCCTTCCTAGGAGCAATCTGGGTCCCAGCGTAGGCTACGAAGCCATGGGACTTGTTGACAGTAGTTTACCAACAGTAATTTGCCAACAGGAGGAGTTCTTGCTAAATTAACAGCAAAAGCCATGCTGAAAAATGCAAGGGAGCAATGAGGGAGGGCTGGAGTCGTGCTCGGGAGCTGTGTCCGTGCAGGAAGGTTTATGTGTCTCGCTGGGTAGTGCCCAGAGAGTTGGTCTGATCGCACTGCAGAGCTCCCGGAGACATCAATCTGTTTGCTTCTTTCCTACACCAAGCTTTAAAGGCTGGTTTTGATAGTCAAATGGGATTCAAACGTAACGTTCCTCCAAGAAGGCCTTGGGTAAGTCATTTCCCCAAATTCACACTTCTTTTCCCAGGGAGGCTGAATTTCCTCCATAGCAATCAAATGATCAGGTTTTGCACAGAAGAGTTGCTGTGGTTCTAAGCGTCTTTATTTTGTCTATGCTGCCTTAAAGAAGCAGCTGATCTGCCTTTTGCTTTTGGTGATGGAAGTCGGGAATGGTCAGCGCTGTGCTTCATGTCAGGATGGTTTCATTCTCGTCTTATTGAAACTGAACTTTTGCCGGGTGCAACTCCAAGAAAATGCCTCAGCCTCTTTCAGGGCCCTGCTTTTTAGTCCGCTCTCAACATCATCAGCAAAGAGCTGCTGCTTCTCTTCTGCACTGGATGTTTGGACATCTCTTTGCTAGAGGGACAAGGTCTCTTCGATCAAGAGACTGAAGCAGAAGCATCAGAAATTGACATTCCTCCAAGTTTTCCCCCAGTGCCTCAAGTTCCAAAGCAAAGAGAAGGGCATGGCGGTGGTGCCATTTTCTACCCCAGGGATAAAATTGTGGCAGGAATCATAGCATGGAACATCTTCTACAGGATGCCTATTGGCAGCAAGGTCAGTGCAGGACTGGTGTGTTGAACAGTGAGTCTTGCTTAGATTGGGGATTTTCTTGTGGAAAAATCCATCTGCCCATTTAAAATGATGAATAAGAAATGGAGATGCTCTGTGTGTGTTGGTACGATACTTGCAAGAAACTTGTAGGTTGGTTGTGCTTTAGTTGTGTCGAGGGTTAAGATTGCGGGGTGACAATAAAACCCTGGCAGATGTGTTGTTAACCTCCTCTCCCCCCCCACTTCCCCCTTGTCCCCCTCCCTCTCCCCTTTTCCCACTCAGGACAGGCGATCGGGAGGGAAAGAAGGACAGAGGGAAGAGAGTTGGAAAAATTAACAATGTTTTACTAATGCTGCTAATAAGAATAGAGAAAATAATACAAAATATACAAAACCAATCTTGAAAGTCTCAGCAACTGCAGAGCCGGCACCCAAAGTCCTGGATTAGACTCTGCAGCCAACCGGAGCTGGATTCAGTCTCTCACTAGGCCTCAGTTCGCAGGGACGACTAGCAAGGTCCTCTCCTAATGTCCGCCATAAGCAGAAGGGAAAAAGCAAAGGCGAAAGGGGAAAAGGGACGAGATCCTCGTGATCTCCCACTTTTATATGACGTATTCACGTGAATGGGATGTTATACACAGTTGGTCAGTTTCTTGGTCACTGGTTTCTCGTTGCCCCTCTCGCGAGATGTCCATCCATGCTTATCTATAAGTCTGCATTCCTTTGCATTCCAAAACATGTGTCTGGTTCTCCAGGAAAATGCAGTTAATATGAAGGCTTTAGCTGACAGTCAAAATTCACTGAAAGAGAAACTTGTTTTTAACAAAACCAGGACAGTGGTATATTACTAATGGCTTAAACTTTGCTCAGAGTAGTCTCCCCTAATGTTTCACTGTCTTTTCCTTCTATGCTTGGAAGCAGCAAACGTCCAACAGCAGTTCCATCACCCAGTTGTTCCAGAAAAAGGAAATGCATTTCAATTGGGGGTGACTTTTATGACACATGGAGTGACTTTGCTCATAGGAGTCTCTCCTAATTATAAGTTGTTGCTTGCTTTTTTGGACAGACCTCCTATGACCAGAAACAGCAAATGTCCGACAGCAGCTCCATCACCCAGTTCCTCCTCCTGCTGTTCATAGACACACGGGAGCTGCAGCTCTTGCACTTCTGGCTCTTCCTGGGCATCTACCTGGCTGCCCTCCTGGGCAACGGCCTCATCATCACCACCATAGCCTGGGACCAGCACCTCCACACCCCCATGTACTTCTTCCTGCTCAACCTCGCCCTCCTCGACCTGGGGTGTATCTCCACTACTCTCCCCAAATCCATGGCCAGTTCCCTTTGGGGCACCAGGGCCATCTCCTACACAGGATGTTCTGCCCAAGTCTTTCTCTTTGTCTTTTTCTTTTCAGCAGAGTATTGTCTCCTCACCATCATGTCCTATGACCACTATGCTGCCGTCTGCAAACCCCTGCACTACGGGACCCTCCTGGGCGGCAGAGCTTGTGTCCACATGGTAGCACCTCCCTGGGGCACTGGGTTCTTCTATTCTCTTCTGCACACGGCCAACACATTTTCAATACCACTTTGCCAAAGTAGTTCTCTGGGCCAATTCTTCTGTGAAATCCCCCAGATCCTTAAGCTCTCCTGCCCAGGAACCTACCTCAGAGAAGTTTGGATTATTGTGGTCAGTGTCTTAGTATGCTCCGGCTGTTTTGTTTTCCTTGTGCTGTCCTATGTGCAGATCTTAAGGGCTGTTCTAAGGATCCCCTCTGAGCAGGGACGGCACAAAGCCTTTTCCACCTGCCTCCCTCACCTGGCTGTGGTCTCCCTGTTTTCGATCACTTCAATATTTGCTTACCTGAAACCCCCATCCATCTCACCTCATCCCTGGATTTGGTGGTGGCAGCTTTGTACTCAGTGCTGCCTCCTTCAGTGAACCCCCTCATCTACAGCATGAGGAACCAGGAGCTCAAGGATGCCCTGTGGAAACTGATAAGTGGGTTTATTCTGAAGCAACAAACTGTGTAGCAGTTACAATGTAACTCATTGCAGGCCCATCCTGTCTTTATTTTTTTGTTCTTGTTGGCTTTTAATTTGTCATAATATCACCATCCCTTTTTGAATTCAGTGTCTGCTTTTCTGTCCTGATGAACTGCATGTGTCAATGAGGGCCTGTGTTCTCTGTGTCTTTATAGGAAATAAAGGCATCTTTAGAGAATTCTCTTTTCTGAAATCCTTCCTCCAAGGCCTTTTTGAGCTGCAGGGACAGTTTCTGTGTCATGAGCAGAGGGCAAAAGTGTCCCGGCACAGAAGCACTGCCAGGGAACACCACCACGTGATCTTCCAGAACTCTTCTATATCCACTTCTACACTCTCTTTCTGATCCTTTGTGCTGGTGTAAGGCCTGAGTGCTCTGGCATCTTGGTTATTGTTGGAAAGTAAAATGTGGGAAAGCAAGATGTGTGGTTCCAGCCACCTGGATGATAAAGGAAGATCAATACTAACATGACCATCTGGACAGTCAAAGACATAATACTAACTTAAGAATATATAAAGGGCTTTGGACAGATTACTTTGAAGTACATTTCTCGTAATTGTAAAAAGATATAGCCCAGACTCGTGAGAATGGTATCTCGGGCCAGATAACCGCCCCCAAGTGCATGGGATGTGTGAATGTCCTTGGGCCTGGTCTGTGAATGAGTGGGAAAACAAGTGAGACAAACATCACATGAGTTTAGTGTGTTCTTAATAACAATTAGTGGAAAAGCACCTTTTTATAAACATCTTAGTCCAGGCCCGTACCTGTAAATCCTATAAATTGTCAACGGTGAATAAAGAAGGCAGCCTAGGCCTAGGTCAGCTCTCTGCTTGGCCAGGCTCTGCACTCCTTCCTGAACAAGATCCCTGCGTGAATTTCTGTCTGCGTCCTGGTATGTGTCGTTCCTAATCCTAGCTGCAAAAAAGTTTCTAACTGCATGAAGAAAATTAACTCAGTTTCAGTCAAATCAATGCAATGAGATTTGAACAACCTTTTCTTGAGGAAGAGGTGGGTCAGGGGGGCTGGAACTACATGATCTTTAAGGTCTCTTCCAACCCAAACCATTCTGTGATTCTAAGGGAAGAGGGAGATATGTTCCATTATCCTCTCCACAAGATAGAATACCTACCACAACACAGTAAATATGTCAGAACACAGCAAATGCCTTAATTATTATTCCTCCCTGCACACCTCGGCCCTTCTCATGGCTTTTATTGCTGAGCATCACAAGAGGACAAGCAAGCTCCAGCTGGTCTGACTATACTGACTGACTTCTATGGTCATGGGGAACCTGAGAACATTCCCTGTTGCCATCAGGGGAAGACTCAGAGGGGAAGACATCACAACACCATTCGGGTTTCCACTCTCCTGAATGGGAGTTCAGGAGGTCTCAGGTCTGACCTCTCCTCACAGCACATTCAGCTATGGAGTGAGACCACGTTGCTCAAGGCTTTACCATGTGGGGGCTGGAAAACATCCAAGGACAGAGACAGCACAACAAAGCTGGGGAAGCTGCTCCAACGCTTTGATGCCTTCACTGAGAAGAATATTTTCCTTATCTGCAGCCTGAACCTTCCTTATTTCAACATCTGACTATTGTCTATTATCCTCCTGCCAAGCAAGACTGGCTCCACCTTCTGGAAAAACCTCCCCGCAGGGACAGAGAGGCTGTTACAAGATGCCCAAAGCCTTCTCTTCTCCAGGCTGAACAAAAGCCCTTTCCCTCAGTTTCTCCTCCCAACAAGTGTCCCAGTCCCTGAGCATCTTAGCAGCCCTCCACTGAACTCCCTCCCAGTTATCAACATCTTCAGGGGTTAGTCTATGCCAGGTGCAGGACCTGCCCTTTGTCCTTCTCTGTCGTGATGTTCCCGACAGGACAGCCCTCCTGCCTATGAGGTTTCTCAGCTTAGCATCATCAACAAATGTGGTGAGAGTTGTCTCCTCATGGTCACAGATTATCAAAGTATTAAACTGCCCAGGTCTCAGCAGAGTCCCCTGTGCTGCCCCACAAGCCCCCAGTAAGTCCCAGTGGTCTCGAGGTTGGGCATGAGACAACTTCACCACTGCTCTGTCAGCCTGATATCCAACTGGTGTTCACCCATCTGTTTGTCAACCCATCCGACTGTAATGGCCTACCTTGGGTACAAGAACATTGAGGGACGCCATACCAAGAGCCTTGCTGAAGCTGAGGTAAGTGACATCCACTGTTCTGCCCTCACGCAGAAATGCAGTTACTTCATCATGAAGGCAATCAAGTTTGTGAGACATTAATTACCCTTGCTAAGTCCATGCTGGTGGCTTTCGGACACGTTTTTCTCTTTTATGTGCCCAGAAATGTCACCCAGGAGGACTCATTGGACAGGTCACTCCTCACCAAAGTGTTCTTGTGCAGCTTGCGGTTCCCTGGCTGGCACTTTTGGCTGCAACATTGGGTTTTTCTCACTCACAAGAGACCTCTACCAATCCTGTGGCCTTTCAAAGGGGATATTCCAAAGATGTGTTGATCTCCTGCAACATCCTTGCCACTGTTCTGCCTGTTATATGGTGTCTTTAATTTCTGTGATCTTTCACCTATTTTCACCTGTCCTGATATAATGACTGTTTCTAAAGTCCCGTTTTCAGTTGCAGACTCTCTAGACAAAGACCCTTTTCATCATTCTCCAGTTTTCTTTTTCTCTTATTCTTTATTCATTCAGATTGCTCTCAACTTGCCAGCTGCTGTTTTGAACTTCAGGTAGTTAAATGTTTGCCTGTTTTGCAGTAGTCTAATTGTCTCCTTAGTCAAGTCTTTAATTATGTTTGTATCTTTATTCTTTTATCTGCTTACCTAAAACATTTCTCATAAGATTATCCCTTGTTGAAAGACAACCTCATTAGAGGCAGCTTGTACTTAACTTTTGGTGGAGGAGTGTGTTTTATTATTTTTGAAGCTTAATTGTGCTTCACTTTTCTTTGTTTGTAATTAGGAAAAATCATTCGGTGTCTCTGTGTAGCCAGTTTTCTAGGAAGAGCATTTGGGAGATGGTGCAAAGGAGCTGTAACATCCAGCTGCAGAGAAATGTGGACAAATCTGATGTAAAGAAAAGTGAGAACAAGTCCCAGCGGACAATGAGAGAAAGGGTAAGGTTGGGCAGGTGAGGAGGAGCGTTGTCCATGTTGAACCTCAAGGGACTGCTTTTCCTACCTGTCCAGACCTACTGGGGAGACATTCTGGATCATTATCAACCAGAGAACGCTACTACCACCTCTTCACTGAACTAAAAAGGATCATAATATGCCCTTCAAAATACAGAATAATTTCTGCTAGGTGATTTTGAAATCTTCCTTCTTTGCTACATTATGAAACAGCTCAAATTAGTCTTGAAGACTTGAAGAAAATTACAGGAAGGGAAATAGTTCATTAATACTTTCTGTATTTTAATGAGCCCCATGGTGTATTTGGCCCTTAGTCCATGAACTACAGATACTGAGAGGAGACTGAACAAATCGCTCAAGAGGTGGAAGTCAGAAGCGCAGCTCAAAGTACCTTGAAACACTGATTGACCCCACTGAGGGTCATTATTGACAAAGCCTCTCCATGGACTCGTTAGGGAAGATAATTGAAGGTTGTGATTGCAGGTAGGAAAAGGCACTGTACAGGTCGTTCTGCCGTGGAGAAAATCCTTGGTTTGTTTTACCAGCTAAAGGCCAAACCCTGACCCCAGGCCCTGGGAAGGCAGATCCCTCATGCGTGGCTCAGGGCTCTTCCTGGAGCAGTGGGGTGTGAGTTTGAGCAAGGCCAAGTGCAGGAAACTGTACAACCCCTCCTGGCTTCCCCAAAAAGGGGCAACGAGAATCGAAGTCCAGAGCCTCAAAATAGAGTTTATCCTGGTAGGTCTCAGAGACAGATACAACTGCCATAGTCAGGGGGACAAAGACCTCCGTACTGTGTGACCTTTCAGCCTCACCAGAGCCCTTGGCAATCTCTACTTCAGGTTTGCTGATACTGTCCCCTTTAGGCACCTTTGTGCCTTCAGGCTGTTGACATCCATCTTGCTTTCCTACCTAGCTCTCATCCCAGCATTTCCATACTTTCAATGTTTCATTTAGCGAATTAAGTTGGTACTCATGATATGATCAGTGCTTTTGCAGAAGAGATGAGTAGTGTGGTTATGGTAAATCACACTTGTGATAGCAGAAACTGTGATTTCACATGGGTAGCCAGGAGCAACTCAGCTGAGTCAGTTTAAAGGATCACAGACGTGTCGTTTGTGAAATGTTCTCTAATTTAACTGTGTCTGCTAAAAATCTCTTCTTACTTTGAAATCTTCAGCAATCGTATTAGAAAAAAAAAACATGTGGATTGTCTCTGTGCCTCACTGTGTTAAACGGAAGTCAGGAGGAGTGGGAAGAAAGTACACCACAAATATACTAATGTGCATTCTTTTCTCAGAATTCTTGTTGTATATTTCCCTCCTAAGTGCTTTGACTTTTCAGCAAGTTTATAAGGTTTGGAATTTCAGCTGCCTAGTGGATGAAGGGAAGGCAGTAGATGTAGTTTGTCTGGATTTTGGTAAAGCTTTTGATACTGTTCCTCACAGCACACTTCTGGACAAGTTGTCCAGCTGTGAGATGAGCAGATACGCAGTGTGCTGGGTGAAGTCAGCTGAAGTCAGTCAGCTGAAGTCAGTCAGCTGATCGGAGCCAGCCCAGCGAGAGCCGAGCCGGCGGGGTTCAGCCGACCACGAGGTTCAGCCGAGATTAGGAAGCTCAGAGGGAAACGTACAGGGACAGCGTGATTCCCGTGGAGTCCCAGTCCCTGCAGCCCCGGCAGCCATTGCGAGAGAGTGGCTGACGTGGCGGGGGGCGTTCCCACGGTGACGGTGATCACACCCCCTCCCCTTTCCTTGAAAAATCCTTTGGGAGGGCAGCGACTAGTCGCTGTCCACCAGGTGCAGGGAGGAGCAACCTGCTTGTGTAGCGGGTGAGTCCCACCCACAGTGTGCTGCAGCAGCAGGTGTGGTAGCTTGTGTAGCAGGGTGCAGAGAGCACTTGTCGCTTGTCAGCCCCTCTAACTTATTGCCAGCATCCCAGAGTGCTGACGACCATGGTCGCCTCCAGGAGGAGAGCTTGTCTCAAACAGACTGTGGCTACGCAGACTGAGGAGCTTCTGTCCCGAACGGTGGCTGTTCAGGTCTCCGGCTGCAGGGAGTGCCAGAGCCTGCTGCTGCCGGGGGAGGGAGGCCAGCACTCCATCTGTGTGAGGTGTGAGCAGGTGCAAGACCTGCTCGACATGGTTGTGAAACTTAAGGAGGAGGTTGAGACGCTGAGGTCCATCAGGGAGTGCGAAAGGGAGATCGACTGGTGGAGTAACACCCTGACGTGCCAGTCGGAAAGGTCCCAGGGAGGTACCCCCCAAAAGGAGATGGACCTCCTGCCCTCTTGGACAGAGGCGGAAGTCCGGTACGGCCCCACCCTTGTTGCTGTCGGGCAGAGGTAGGGGACCTAAAAGACGACGAGGGTTGGAAGTGTATTCCGGTTCGGCGTCATGGGCAGCCCCCCTCCCTGCCTGCTTTGTCTCCCCAGGTGCCCCTCCGTAATAGGTTTGAGGCCCTGGATCTTGAAGAAGAGGTAGGTGAGGAGGTGGTGCCAAGCCTGCCTACAAGATCACATAGGAAGAGGCAGTTGACTTCACAACTTAAGACTGCCTCTGATAAGAAAGAGAGAAGGGTGATTGTAATAGGAAATTCCCTTCTGAAAGGAACAGAGGGCCCAATATGCAGGGTTGACCCTCATTTTAGGGAAGTTTGTAGTCTACCTGGAGCCCGGATCAAGGATATTGCTAGAGAGCTCCCCAAACTGGTGCACCCCACAGACTACTACCCGCTGCTGGTCTTCCAGACAGATGGGGAGGAAGCTGCTTCCCGTAGTCTGAGGGGAATGAAGAACGATTTCAAGGTCTTGGGAAGGATGGTGAAAGACTCAGGGGCTCAAGTGATCTTCTCTTCACTCTTTCCATCTTCAAGTAATGACGTGGGATGCAATAGGAAAGTTCAGTGTCTAAATGATTGGCTCCAAGACTGGTGCTACAGGCAGGGCTTTGGATTTTTTGATAATGGTTGGTTTTATAAGTCACCAGTCCGGACAGTGTCAAGCGGGAAAGGTTTATCTCGCAGGGGCAAAAGGATGCTGGGGCAGGAATTAGCTGGGCTCATTTGGAGAGCTTTAAACTAGGCTCGAAGGGGGATGGGGTTGTAGCTGGACTTGTCCCAGTGGGGCAGCATTCTAAAACTGATGAGGACCGGGTGGCCTCCTATGCCCCTAGGGAGAAATTGGTGTGCTCTGCTCGCTCCCTGAAATGCCTGTACACCAATGCGCGCAGCATGGGGAATAAGCAGGAGGAGTTAGAATCCTATGTTCGGTCGGGAGATTATGATCTGGTGTCAATTACGGAAACATGGTGGGACAGTTCACATGACTGGAATGTGGTCATGGATGGCTATGCCCTTTTCAGGAAAGACAGGCCAGCCAGGCGTGGTGGTGGAGTTGCTCTCTATGTGAGAGAGCAACTACAATGTACTAAATTCTGCCCAGGAGTGGATGACGAGCGAGTTGAGAGTGTATGGGTCAGGATCAAGCGGCAGGCTGGCAGGGGTGACACTGTTGTGGGCGTCTGTTACAGGCCACCAGATCAGGCTGAGGAAGTTGATGAGGCCTTCTATGGGCAGCTGAGAGTGGCCTCACAGTCACAGGCCCTGGTTGTTGTGGGGGATTTTAACTTCCCTGATGTTTGCTGGAAGGACCATTCAGCCAGCCAGCCACAGTCCAGGAGGTTCCTCCAGTGCATTGATGATAACTTCCTCATGCAGATGGTGGAGGAGCCGACTAGGAGAGGTGCACTGCTGGATCTCATCCTCACTAACAAGGAGGGTCTGGTCGAAGCAGTAAAGGTTGAGGGCTGCCTGGGCTGCAGTGACCACGAGACGGTGGAGTTCAGCATCTTGTGTGGCAGGAACAGAATAGCAAGTACAATTGCAACCCTGGACTTTAGCAGGGCTAACTTTGGCCTTTTCAAGCAATTGCTGGGGGAAATCCCATGGGCAAGACTGCTTGAAGGAAAAGGGGCCCAAGATAGCTGGATTGCATTCAGAGATTGTTTCTTCCACGCTCAGGATCAGAGCATCCCCACATGTAGGAAGTCAAGGAAGGGAGCCAGGAGGCCTGTGTGGTTGAATAGGGACCTGTTGGGTATGCTCAAGCAGAAGAGGAGAGTTTACAGGTCGTGGAAGCAGGGGCTGGCCACTTGGGAAGAATATAAGGCTGCTGTTAGAGGATGTAGGAAGGCAGCTAGGATAGCCAAGGCCTCCTTAGAATTACAGCTGGCGAGAGGGGTCAAGGACAGCAAAAAGAACTTTTTCAAATACATAGCAGATAAAACTAATACCAGAGGCAATGTAGGCCCACTAATGAACGGGGTGGGTGCCCTGGTGGCAGAAGATACAGAGAAGGCAGAATTACTGAATGCCTTCTTTGTCTCTGTCTACTCTGCCGGAGGCTGTCCTGGGGAGCCCTGTACCCCTGAGACCCTGGATGAAGCCAGGTCAATGGAGGAGTTTGCTTTAGTCGATGAGGACTGGGTTAGGGAGCAATTAAATAGTCTGGACATCCATAAATCCATGGGTCCAGATGGGATGCATCCACGGGTGCTGAGGGAGCTGGCTGAAGTCATTGCTGGACCGCTCTCCATCATCTTTGCCAAGTCTTGGGAAACGGGGGAGGTGCCCGAGGATTGGAGGAAAGCAAATGTCACTGCAGTCTTCAAAAAGGGCAAGAGGGAGGACCCGGGTAATTATAGACCGGTCAGCCTCACCTCTGTCCCTGGGAAAGTAATGGAACAGCTTGTCCTTGGTGCCATCTCAAGGCATATCAAGGATAAGAGGGTTATTAGGGGCAGTCAGCATGGCTTTACCAAGGGTAAGTCATGCTTGACCAACCTCATAGCCTTTTATGAGAATGTAACAAGGTGGATGGATGATGGCAGAGCAGTGGATGTGGTCTACCTTGACTTCAGTAAAGCCTTTGACACAGTCTCCCACAGCATCCTCACAGCTAAGTTGAGGAGGTGTGGTCTAGACAATAGACTAGTGAGGTGGGTTGCAAACTGGCTTAAGGAGAGAAGCCAGAGAGTGGTAGTCAATGGTGCGGAGTCTAGTTGGAGGCCAGTATCTAGTGGAGTGCCTCAGGGGTCAGTGCTGGGGCCAATATTATTCAATATATTCATTAACGATTTAGACGAGGGAATAGAGTGCACTATCAGCAAGTTTGCTGATGACACCAAGCTGGGAGGAGTGGCTGACACGCCAGAAGGCTGTGCTGCCATCCAGCGGGACCTGGACAGGCTGGAGAGTTGGGCGGGGAATAACCTGATGAAATTTAACAAGGGAAAGTGTAGAGTCCTGCAACTGGGCAGGAACAACCCCAGGTTCCAGTATAGGTTGGGAAATTACATATTAGAGAGCAGTGTAGAGGAAAGGGACCTGTGCCCTTGTGGCCAGGAAGGCCAATGGCATCCTGGGGTGTATTAGAAGGGGGGTGGCTAGTAGATCGAGAGAGGTCCTCCTTCCCCTCTACTCTGCCCTGGTGAGACCACATCTGGAATATTGTGTCCAGTTCTGGGCCCCTCAGTTCAAGAAGGACAGGGAACTGCTGGAGAGGGTCCAGCGTAGGGCAACCAAGATGATTAAGGGAGTGGAGCACCTCCCTTATGAAGAGAGGCTGAGGGAGCTGGGGCTCTTTAGTTTGGAGAAGAGGAGACTAAGGGGGGACCTCATTAATGTTTATAAATATATAAAGGGTGAGTGCCACGAGGATGGAGCCAGGCTCTTCTCGGTGGCAAACAATGGTAGGACAAGGGGTAATGGGATCAAGCTGGAACACAAGAGGTTCCGCTTAAGTTTGAGAAAAAACTTCTTCTCAGTGAGGGTGACAGAGCACTGGAACAGGCTGCCCAGGGAGGTTGTGGAGTCTCCTTCTCTGGAGACATTCAAAACCCGCCTGGACATGTTCCTGTGCGACCTCACCTAGGCGTTCCTGCTCCAGCAGGGGGATTGGACTAGATGATCTTTTGAGGTCCCTTCCAATCCCAAACATACTGTGATACTGTGATACTGTGAAGAGCTGGGTGAACAGCAGGGCTCAAAATGTTGCAGTGGATGGTGCTACATCTGGCTAGAGACAAGAAACCAGGGATGTTCCTCAGGACTCAGTCCTAGGGCCAGGTCTGTCCAATATTTTTATCAATAATCTGGATGCAGGAATTTAATGCACCATTAGCAAATTTTCTGATAATACCATCCTCGGAGGTGCTGATGACTATCCTGAGGGACAAGGAGCCTTGCAGAACGATCTAGATAGATTGGAGTATTAGGCAATGATCAACAGCATAAAATCTAACAAGTCCACATGCTGGATTCTGCACCTAGGATAAAGTAATGCCAAGCACAAGTCTAAATGGGGAGAGGATTGGCTGGAGAGCAGCCCTGCAGAAAGGAGCTTTGGGGCACTGGTTGACAGGAGGCTCAACAAGAGTCAGCAGTGTGTGCCCTGGCAGCCAAGAGTGCAAATCCCATCCTGGGGTACATCAAACACAGCAGAACCAACCGCTCAAAGGAGGTGATTATCCTGCTGTATTCAGTTGCTGTGGCCTCACCTTGAGTGCTGTGTGCAGTTCTGGGCCCCACGATTTGACAAGCATGTTGAAGTATTCCAATGTGTCCAGAGAGCAACAAAGCTGGTGAACGACCGGAAGGCATGTCCTCTGAGGAGTGGCTGAGCAATCTGGATTTCTCTAGTTTGGAGAGAAGGAAGCTGATGAGCAAGCTCATTGCCCTCTAAAAGCTCCTGAGGAGGGAAGCGTATAGGGAAGTGCTGATCTCTTGTCCCTGGTATCCAGTGACAGGACATGTGTGAATGGTGCAAACCTGGGTCAGAGGAAGTTCAGACTTGACCCTCTACTGAGAGTGTGGTCAGATACTGGAACAGACTTCTGAACGATAGGATGAGGGGCAACGGGCACAGCATAGGAGGTCCCATCTGAATATTTCTGAAGGAAAAACTTCTTTACTGTGAGGGTGCCTGATCACTGGAACAGGCTGTCCAGAGAGGTTGTGGAGTGTCCTCCTCTGGAGACATTCAAAACCCGCCTGGACACCTTCCTGTGCGATCTGCTCTGGGCGAACCTGCTTTAGCAGGTGGGTTGGGCTAGATGATCTTCAGAGGTCCCTTTCAAGCCCAACCATTCTGTGATTCTGTGACAGCTGGTTGATGCCCCAAGCCTCAGCATTCAAGAGGCATTTGGCCAATGCACTTACTATCCTGTTTTAACTTTAGATCAGCCTTCAATTGGTCATGCAGTAGGACTAGATGGTCATTATAGGTCCCTTCCAGCTGAACTATACCTCACTTCCCTTCTTTCCTTTCTCGTCCTTTCCCTGGCAGGGGAAAGCTGCAAAGCCCCCCCACCACAGCCCCACCCGGCACCCTTTGCAGGAAGCCTTTGAGGTGCTGGCCCCAAGGCAGTCCCGGTGCCCAGGAGTTCCAGGGGGCTGTCCCTGCCCTTGGTGGCCACGTGCTGGGCACAGCTGCTGGCTGTCCCTGATGCCTTCTCTGCCGTTTGGCTCTCCAGGACAAAGCTCCTGCTCTTCTCTCCAGTCATGGCAGAAACCAGCCCTGCAACCAAGAGAAGAGCCCTAGTAGCTGTCCCCTCTCTGCATCAGAGCTGATGTCCATGAGGCCCCACAGCAAGGAGGGACCAGGGTCACAAAACCTTTTCTGAGGGGATAACAGGATGGTTTCAACCACTGCAGCGTGGAGAAAATCCCAAGTGTGACCAGAGCCATAGGCTGCGCTGGACAGTGCCAACAGACCGCCATGGAAATAAAACTCACTTTGAATCCATTCCCAAAGCACAGCCAGGCAAATGATGACTCTTCCCAAATGAGCAAAAAGAGTCCATTGCTGCTATTGCAGTCATGTTTCCTTTTCTACCCAAACCAAGATCCACAGTTGGCCATCTGTACAGGGGATGCAAAATGCACTTCAGCCGCAGGGTAAAACTTCCACACCTTCTGTGTGACTTGCACCTTTCTCAGAGTTGTTTGCCTACCTTAATTGGTGGGAAGAGGTTAGAACTTATGGGAAAGCCTTTAAGAGATGCTCTTTTGAGTACTGAGAGAGTAAGGAATCTACTGCCATTTTGGACGTTTGCGTCAAAACTCATACACACATGGGACAGTGTGTGGTGTGTGGCATGGATTTCTTTTTCTCCTTGTTCTCCTTTTTAGTAATGCCTGAGATCTTTGCTTTGGAAAAAACATACCTAAACAAAAGAATCTGAGAACAAAAGTCCTGATCAGAGAGAATGTCCATCTGGGCCAAGACTCAGTCTCCAAAGCTGCCAGCCATCCGTGTCTACAGGGTCTTGGGGGGTGCTCAAAGGCCTCAGTGGCTGGGGACCGGCCTCCCTGGGGACCATCTCCTGCAGGGGCCCAGGGGACGTGTCTCAGCTCAGCCTGGGACCTCTGGTGCCTGCCTGAGCCATGTTGTAGGTGTGTGTGCCTGTCTCTGCCCCATGTCCTGGACGGGCCTGGGCCCTGCCCTGAAGAGAGCGGCTCTCCTGGATGGAGTCCTCAGGCCTGGGCCAGAGCTCATCATGCTCCAGGCACAACTACTGAGCACAACGGTGCTGTGCTGTGCTGTGCTGCTCTATTCTGTACGCTCACAATGAGTCCAATAAAGATGTGACTCTTTGACTGAAATGCCAGAGAGGTTTTAGATCCAAAAACAGTTTCAGGGACACATACACAAAGGATACAACTGGAAACAGATTTTTTTTTTTTTTTTTAATATTTATATTTATTTTATTTGAATTACAAAGTTTAATAGAAGAAGGAGAAGGAGGAGAGCTGGCTCCTGCTGCAAACTTGCCTTTGGAGAAAGAACCCGAGAAAGCCAGGGCCACGAGTGGTGCCTTGGAGGGCAAGAGCAGTGGGCATGAACCGAGCCAAAAGGGCCCAGAGGAGCTCTGACAGGTGGTCATGCTCAATGCTGCAGAGGAAGGCAAAAAAACCCCGGGGACCAGGGCCAGTCTGCCCCGGGGGAAAATTCCTTCCTGACCCCAACA